>JASAOB010002642.1:0-33036 GCA_030849825.1 Herpetomonas tarakana | reverse complement strand
GATACATACACTGTGGTGGAGATGAGTACCGACACAACCCCGAAAGGTAAGAAGGGAGGGGGGGGAGAAGGAGAGCAAAAGCATATTCGGACAACACCAACAATAGTTCATTGGCTCGCGTCATCACACACACGCACACAACACAGCGGACGAGCAAGTAAAGCAAAGATAGAAAGGTACCAAGAGGAGGGAAAGGGAGAAGGAAAATAGGTGTTTTTGCGCGTGTATTGGGAAAGGTAGCAAAGCAAGGCAATAGTAGTAATAATAGCGACCTCTACAGCACACGCGCGCGGACGTGCGTTGTGGGACGCATTGCTTGCAGCTCGCGCTCCGCCTCCTGCTTCTCCAGATACATCTTCATCGAAGTGACCTTGAGCTCCTCCATCTTGGAGAGGATAGACTCGTTCTCCAGAATCATCTCGTCGTAGCGCTGCGCCACCTTCTGCGCCGAGGACTTTGCGGACTTCACCTTCTTGTGCAGCTGGTGCTGTTTGGCCTGCTCCTGTGCGATCATCTCTTGGAACTGGGCGGCCTGCATCTCGAGACGGCGGTTGTTGGCCGCCACCTGCTTGTTCACCTGGTCCGCCGCCTCGGCGCGCCACGCCTCCTCGAGGCGGCGCAGCTCCAGCTCCTGCTCCCTGACCGTCTGCTCCAGCTCCTCAACCTTCTTCTTCTCCTGCTCGAGCAGCGAGTTCGACCACTTCACCATCTGCCGGTTGCTTTCCAGGTGCTCGGACTTCTCGTTCAGGGCCTGTTCCGTGCGAATGACCTGCTGCTGCAGGCGCTCGTAGCTCTTGGACATCTCCTCATACTCGGCCGACTTGCTCCGCGTCTCGTCGATGCGTGCCTGCATCTCGTCCAGCTGCTGCTTGAAGTACTCCGCCTCGCTATCCTTGGCCCTCTGCAGACTTTCCATCCCGTCCTTGGCGGCAGCAATCTGGCCTCGCGCCGTTTCCAACTCCACCGCCAGTTGCTGATTGTACCGCTGCAGCTCCTCGCTCTCCTTCGTCAGCTCCGCGCGCTCCTCGCTGAACTGGGCACGCTCCTCCTCCAAGGATGACTCTAGTTCCTTGATCTTGCGCTCGTGCTTGTTGAGCTTCTTGACCAACTTGTCGCACACGGTGTCCTTCTCTTGCATGAGTTGCTCGATCTCGTCCTCCTTGCGCTGCAGCAGCTCCCTGATCTGCTGCGCCGTCGCCTCGTCGGCGATGCCGGCGCCACCGGCAACGGCAGCGGTGGTGGTGGTGCTGTTCGCCGTGACCTGGCCCGTCTTCAGCAGTTCGTACTTGCGCACCATATCGTCCAACTTCATTTGGTGCTGGTGGGCGATCTCCGTCAGGCGCTGCTTGGTGCGGATCTGCTGCTGCAGCTGCGCCAGCACATCACCGTCGATGGGCTCCTCGTCCGCGGCGGCCAGCACAAAGGCGTCGCCTTGCGAGGCGGCCGACGCGGCATCGGCACCCTCCAGGGAGTGCGAGTCAGCGATACAGACGCCGAAGCGGCGCAGGGACACGTTGGTTGCTCTGAACTTGCTTTCTAGTGCCGCCTTTGCCTGGCGCTCGTCCTCCAGCTGCCGCATAATAGCTGTGCGTTCATCGTTGGAGAGGGTGCCATCAGCAGCACCCAAGGTGCCGACGAGACTTGCGCTGCTACGGTTCAAGACCGCCGCGCTGCCGCCGGCGTCCTCGAGCATGCGTTTCAAGCGCTCCACGTCGCGGTCCTTCTCGGTGGCGATGGCCTTGGCCGCCTCCACCTGGTCCTGGGCGGCCTTGAGCTCCTCCTTGTTCTTGGCAAGCTTTGCCTTGATCTTTTCCTGGTCGCGCTCGATCTTGTCGCGCAGCTTCGCGTTCTCCTCTCGCAGGGTGTTGAAGTCCACCTTCAGTTGCGACATCGCCTCGTTGTCCGCCGCCCGCTTCGTCGCCTCCTCCTCGCGCTGGCGCTGCAGATCATCCTTGGCGCGCACCGCTTCGCCAATCTGCCGCTGTGCCTGCTCCTGCATCTCTGCCATTGCGCGCGCGGCGTACTTCTCCATGTCCTGCTGGGTGTACGTGACCTTGCGCCAGTTGTCGTAGAGCTCCGCGAAGCCGTGCAGGTAAAAGCCGATCTCCTTGACGTCCCAGTTTTCGTCGGTCAGGTTGTACGTCCCATCGGTCGGCATCCGGCTCTTGAGCGTGGCGAGCTGCTCGTCGGTGCAGATGCGCTTGATGAAGTTGGTGTTCAGCGTGCGGAGGTCGTTGAAGTGGTTGGTCTCGTTGCCCAGGTTGACCTCGGCAATCTCCCGCCGCTCCATCTCCTTCCGGAGCTCCCTCTGCCGCTCGGCCACCTCCTTCTCCTTCTCCTCGATCTGCGCCTGCAGGGTGCGGCACTGCTCCTCCAGCTCAATGTCATTCTTGGCGCCGCCCGAGCGAAGATCTGAGTTCTCAATCTCCAGCTCCTCGATGCGCTGGCGCAGGTCGTCCTCGACGTTGAGGTCGACGTTGCCCAGTCGCTTCCGGAGCTCCTCAATCTGGTCAAGCAGGTCCTGGATGCGGGCATCCTTCGGATCCATGTTCTTGATGGGCTTGTTCTCGATTTGCTTCGCGCGGAGGGCAAAACGCAGGGTGGAGATGGTCTCGGACAGGTTCTTGTCCGATGGGCCGCAGTTGGCGAACATCACAGTCTTTGCGTTGCCGCCGAGTGAGTCCTTCAACAGCATCGTCAGCGGCGAGCCGCGGTAGGGAATGTGCTTTCCGCCCTTCACGATGGTGTCAATGACCGTGGCCAGAGCGGAGAGGGAAAGGTTGATGTTGCACCCCTCCTTCGCCGTGTCGCCCGTGGCGTTCGTCTTGCTGAGACGCTCCGAGCCGGCGAGGTCGACCACGTTGATCTTGCTTGTCATCACAATTGGCGCACTAGGGTCGTTCTCAAAGTCGAACTGCTCAATCTGCACCGTGAACAGGGAGTGCGAGCGGCTGCTTGTGTCGTTGAGCCCGGTCGACGCGGTCTGTCGGTGCAGCGTGCCCTTCTCGAACAATTTCATCGCCTCGTCCAAGCTGGTCACCTCCGGCATCTCGGCTCCTTTCACGTAGAAGTTCTTCGACATGTTCTGCTTAATCTCCAGCGTGGACTTCTTCTGCGTGAGCAAGTCGCTCGCCTTGCCATTGTACAGTTCCACGTAGGACACCTTCACCTTAAACGTCTTCGTCGCGGACGTCATCTTCTTGATCTCGCAGAAGATGTAGTCGACGACTTGCGGCATCATACCCCACATGTCACGCTTGGTGATGTCACCGGTCATGGTGAAGGTCTTGCCGGAGCCGGACTGGCCATAGGCAAACACGGTGGCATTGTAGCCTTGCAGCACGGCGTCCGCCAGGGGCTGCACCTCCTGGAGGAAGATGTCGCGCTGCTTGAAGGTGTTGTTGTACACCGCGTCAAAGGCGAAGACGTCGGGGTCGCCAATGAGGTGCTGGACAACGACCTGGTTCGTTGCCATGTCCAGCCGCACGAGGGCCTTGTCGCCATTCTCCGCCTCCGCTGGCAGGAGATCCCTCACGCGGATCACCACGCGGATATTCTCCCCTCCCGAGCTCTTCTTCTTCATGGCGGAGAGAGAGACAGAGAGAGAGAGAGGGAAATGACTGCGGTGTGAATGGGGGTCTATCGTAAAAGCAAAACGCAGTGGTCGAGACAGATGGAGAAGTCAGGTGAAGAGAAGGAAGAGCCCAGGAGTGGGGAGATAGCACTTTCCTGCAATCTCTTTCCCTGTCTTGGCAATACGGATGTAAGTGTAGCTGTAGGTGAAGATCTGTGCACACACAGAAAAGGGAGCGGGACAGTGTGGGTAGGAAGGAAGGAAGAAGGAAGGGGGGGGGAGGGGTAGGAGGAGCCCACGTATCGAGAATGCATCACAACCCTCCCAGGGTGAGCCTGTCTCACTCTCTCCCTCGTCCATCAGGATTGTCATTTCCATCGCAGCAGAATCCTCTTTCCGTTCTCTTCTCTTTCTGGAGTGGGTTGCGGTGGGTTGCGGGGGGGGGGGGCACCACAAGATATGCACGCGCACTACATCTCCGACCGGCGCATTGCATGGTAGAACTCGCCAATAGGCACAAAGGCGACGTCAATGGGCCACTGCGAATGGAGCGACTTGTTCTCTGACACGTCCAGATACGGGTCTTGGTAGAGGTTGCCCGCGTTGGGGTCCCGCGGCGGAGCGTTCTTCATCACACGGGCCGCAATAACGCCAACGCACTTGCCGGAGCTCCTTCGCAGCACAGGACCGCCGCACATGCTGAGCGGCAGCGGCGACACCACGCGGCGAAGGTCGCGCTGCGATTTCTCCGGCTCGCCGCCAGGGCCCTTCCCGTCGAGCGAGGCCAGCAACACGGTGCCGTAGTCGAGAGAGACAAGCGCGGCCTTGCATATGCCGTCCAGGCGACACTCGGTCAGCTGCAGCCCATCATCGTTGGGGTTCGCGCGCTCCTCGACCGCGTCGCAACCGCAGAAGGTCAGCTCGGTGCCCACCTCAATGGGGTCCATGTCCACTTCTAGCGGCACGAGACCCGCTCCTGTGAGCTGGCGCTCGTCCTTGCACCGCAACGTAGCCACGTCCACGGTCGGCAGCACCTCCTGGCGAAACACGAGGGGGATGCTGTACTTTACCTTGCCGGTGTCGGCGCCACTGTCGGGAACCAGCAGGCGAGTCGTGATGTGGCGCTCCCCAATGGCCCGCAGCCCAACGGTGTCGCCGTACAAGTGTTTGTAGCGCACCGGGCAGGACACATGCGCCGCGGTGATGACGTGGTGATGGTAAAAGGTGTGTTGTTGTTTGAATGCGATGAGGAAGCCGCTCCCCCGCACCAAGGGCAGGTTCGTCAGTCCTTTCTGCGTCCACAGAAAGTAGGAGGAGAGCCCCGCAACGGATGGCATCTAAACAGTGAATTACTATTATGTGGACGAAGGCGGCAGCGGCGACACCACGACAACGAGAAACGAAACACGGCGAGGAGGCGTACTCTGGCGAAAAGCGGAGAGAAGGGAAAGGAAAGGGGGGGATGAAACAGCTGGAGTGCCCCCCTTCGTGTAGTCCCCACCAACCCAACCTCCTCCCACAGGCACGCAAGTGTCCCACCCCGTTGCTACTTTGCTTTGCCATGGCATATGTCCCAGCCACACACACACACGCGCACACCCCTCTGTATCAACGCGTTCGCTGTCCTTGTCCTTGTATTGTTGTTGGTGTTGACTCCTTCTCTCCCACCACCTTCGGTTGGGAAGCGCTCGCTACATGAGGATGAGCGCCAGCCTCAGGGGGGGGGGGAGAAGAAGAAGAGGCGGCGTTCGTGTTTGCGGATGACCGCGGTGTATCATTACATCAGAAGCAAGAACTGAGGAGAATGGCATAGAGAGAGAGACGCACACGGGGGATAGGGGAAGATGGAAGACCGCAGTCTGCCATCCCTCGTGCGCCATCGACTGCCGCGGTGCGTGTGTGTGTCGTAATATCAGAAGAGGTTTGCCCGTTTAAGCAGTTTGAGAAACTGCTCCTCCGTGACGGCAAAGGACTCCTTGGCACCGAACTCCGCTGCGACGTTCCCTGAGACACCACCACCGCTGGCCGCGTTCGGTGTTGTGGACTGCGCAAAAAGCATCATTTCTATCAGCTCATCATCCGTCAGTTCCATGTGGATGGACTCAGCGATCTCGCGGAGGTCCTCTAGTGAGATGAATCCCTTGTCGTCCTGGTCGATCTGCATGAAAGCGCGCACCGACTCCGAGCGGCTCTCCCTGTCCGTCATCCTCCCAAGGAGCACATTGTAGAAGTCGCTAAAGTCCATCGTTGGCTCCTCACCGTTCGGGCCGAGCACCGTCGACACACCGGCCGCCCGCAGCGCTCGCTCCAGCTCCACGCTGTTCACGGCGTACCCAAGGGCATAGAAGGCAACTTTGACCTCGCTGGCCTTGATGCGGCCCGTCCCGTCTGAGTCGAACATGTCAAAGGCCTCGCGCAGCTGCCTGGTGTGCTCCTCCGAGAGGTACACCAACGCAGCCGGAGTGAGCACCGCGTCCTTCTCGACTCCGCTAGCAGTGGGCTGCGTCGTCTTCTGTGACTCCGCATGTCGCTTCGCCGCCGCAGATGCGTTGCCGGCTTTGGCAGAATGCCCAGCAGACCACGTTGCCGCCGCATCCCTGGCAGGTGCAGTAGCAGCGGCAGTGGTCTGGTCGTTCCTTCGCCTTGGCGCTTTAGAATTGTGTGGCTGCATTGCTGTGTGTGCGGGGGAATGGGAAACTCGATGAAGGATCGCCGGCAACGGGGAAGGGCTGCTCTTCCGGTTGCTATTGCTGTTATGTTTCCTTGCCTTGCTTCCCTGACCTTCTCTCTCTCGGCTACTATTCACCTTCTTCCAGTTACAAGTCAGAGAAAAGACAAGTAGAAGGGGAGGGAGGGGCAAGCGGGATGACGCATTGTGGTGGACCAAGAGCTCGTCATCGTTCTGTGGGCTGTCGTACGCCGCGTGCGGCGCACGCGCTGTTGCGTACACCATGACAGAAGCGCATCCTCACCTTCCCTTGGTTGTCCTGTCTCTTCATTTCTCGCGGGAACAAGAAGAAGGGTGGCGTGGGAGAGGGGAGGGGGGAGATGAGAGAACAAGCGGAGACAAAAGAAAGACCGTCGGGACAGCATCTAATCCAAATCAAACACCACACCACATACACACACTTCACTTCACCTCACGCCAAACACCCGATTCATTCCGTGAGCCGTCAACGATGAGCGCGGTTTGTGACGACTCCATTACCCCCAGCCTGCTGCCTTGCAGTTGTTTGTTGTTGTTGCTGATCACTTGTCTCTTTCCTTGGCTCTCTCTTTCGTTGTCTCGCTAGGCGGTTCCCACTTTCGTGGTAGACTCCACCCTATAGTAGCCGTTCTCACCCTGGCCCTTCATGTTGCAGATGTCCACCTGAGAGAACGTCACATCGCCAAAGTCGTTGTGCTGATACGGGGCCCACACGTCCATTGGGATGCTACGGCCAAACTCTTGACGCTGCTTGGCACGAATCTTTGCTACCGTGACATGCGGCACATACGAGTCGTGTGGGTTGCCCTTGACGTCCACGCCGAGGCCAAGCCCCACATCCCTGCGGATGCGGCGCACGAGGTTGTCGAGCGTCGTGAAGTGCTCCTCCGCGACGCACTGGGCGAAAAGGACGCGCCCGTGCGAGAAGGTGCCGAGTCCCCTAAAGCGCAAGCGCAGCGGCTGCCTGCACTCGCCTCGACAAGCCTCCTCCACGCAGTCCGCCACGGCCTTGAGTGTCTTCGCGGCATGCTCCCCCTCTGGCAGCGTCATGACGCTGAGGGTGACGTGCAGCTTGGGCAGCGGCACGAACAAGCTCTCGACGTGCTGGTGGGTGAAGACGACAGCGTCGCGCATCTCCTTCACGCGGCTGGTCAGACCATTGCGCTCCGGCAGGCGCAGCGACACAAAGTGCGTGGGCCGCACCCGATGGCTCCACGCCGGTGGCGTCGTCTGCCGCGTCTCACGGGTGATGAAACTCGTGCGCAGGTGGCGGCGATAGCGTCCCTGCACGTCGGTCTCCTCCGCTACACCCGTTTCCACGCGCCGATCGACGATTCGGTGGTTAATGGGGAAATACAGCCCACGGTCAGGACGACCGCGGAGCACACTGAGCCGACGAGAGAGCATTGTCCCGTTGCAACTATTACGCTATGCTGCTTCTCCTCTGTCTCGTCGCTGCCCACTCTTCCGTGTCTGTCAACGTCGACGAGTCGGGGGGGGGGGGGGGGACACACCGTAGACACTCGTTACTGAATGACACCACGGAGGCGTAAAATGAAGACGAGTAATGGAGTCCTCCTCCAGAGAGAGAGTGTGTGTGTGGGGGGGGGGGGGGAATGAGAGAAGGGGCCAACCTTTGCTAGAGGTGCATATACGAGCTCTACACGAGAAGAAGCAGTCGGGTGGGTCTGAGTGTGTATGGTGGTTGTTCTTTTCACAAGGCGCCGGGAAACGTCTGTGTGCTCCTGTTCGTCAGCCACTGCGGTTGCCTCGGGTGCGATGCCCCTCCCTCTCCCCACACCGTCTCTCCTGAGCAGTATGAATCGGTCGTTCGCTTTACAGAATGGTGTCTAGGCAGTCTTGCAAGATGTAATATGGTACAAAGCAACAAGGAAGAGAAAAAGCAGTAGAAGAGAAATCGCCCCCGCACACTCCTGCCGCTGGCTGCCTTGATTTTCTCTCCCCACGCCGCCATCGCAGCTGTCACCTATCATCTCTCACTCCTCCCTTCTCCCACTTCCCTGGCGAGCTGCGCTTCCGTCGTCTCCGGAAGAGTCCCCAGCGCCGCTTGCGCCGCTTCGTCTCTGCCCCAGTCGGGTCGCTGCTGGCGTTGTCAGCGTTGAATGAGGCAAGCGGCACGTGTGGCGCTGTGGCGGGGCGTGGTGGGGTGAGCGCGCGCGACCGTCGGGCACGCGTCGGGGAGATGGACGCGGTAGGCGAGCGCTGCTCCACCTTGGTGGCCTCAAGGACAATGGCCGACGCCAGTGCGACACGCTTGATGGTGCGGTGGGCAGGGGGCACCGCATCGTAGTTGAAGTATATGTCCTTGACCGAGCTGCCCCACTTCGCGAAGAAGCTGTGGATGAGCTCGCGCTCGGTTGGGCTGTGGCGCACCTTGATGGGGTTGAAGGCGTGATTGAAAGAGTCAACAAGGCAGCGGAAGGCAAACCGCTTGAGGCTCTCTCCCGAAACCTCCTCGCTGATGACGTGGAACACGGATGTGACCATGCCAAGCGTGTGTCGTGCCGGTTTCGACATGATTTTGCGGATCTCCGCTGGCAGACTGTCCGGGGTGTCAGCGCGGCCCAGCTCATAGGCGACGATCTTGTCGCAGTCCTCGATGGAGAGCGCGGGGGAGGACATGGAGCGAAACCAATCACAGACGAGAAAGCTGAGGATGGAGACGTCGAAGATGCTCTGCACGCGGAAGCGCCGGCGGTTGATGGCGATGCGGCAGGCGGAGAGAGTCGCGTCATCCGGCGCGGAGCTTGGCCCCAGCGACTCAAGCGCCTGGCGGGCGGCGTCCTCGTCACCGCGGGTGAGGTTTAGCAGGCGGCACAGAATACCGTGGAGGAACATGGGGACATTCTTGTACATGTCCGACTGCTCCCCGTGCAGTACGAGCCGCTGGCGTTGCATGAAAAGATCGACATCAATGAGGGCATCGGAGATCTCCACGCGGAAGGCCTGCGACAGACGCCACAGGTGCATCTCAAAGTCTGCGATGAACTGCGCCTGCCGCGCCGTCTGGATGGCGCCGGGGCGGCATTGGCGAACCTTTTCAATAGCCGCGGCGGAGGGGATGTGTTGGCTGTACACAAAGTAGCAGGCAATCATCAGGCCCGTGCGACCGAGTCCGGCGTGGCAGTGCACCAGCACCTTGCCCTTGTTCTTCACGTGGTAGTCCATCACCTGCACGCTGCGCAGGACGACATCCTGCTGCGGCGCAGTCATGTCAGGCCAGGGGAACTCATAGTACGAGATGCCATGCGGCATCAAGTCCTCGGCGCCGTTGTAGCTGTACCCGCAGTTTTCGTATATCCCATCGGGGCCGCAGCTCCCGTGCTCGCCCTTCTCCTGCAGGTTCAGCACCCCCGTCACCTGCTTCCTGCGGAACTGCTCCACAAGGGGGTACTTGAGAAACAGCGAGGTCGACGGGCGCTGGCTGGCAATGACGTTCTTGCCCACCCAGTTCGAATTTAGCCCCTCTATGGCGGCATTCTGCTGCTCCAGCGGCTTCATCGATTCCCAGGACTCGTGCTTGCACTTGGAGCCGCCGCAAAACAGGGAGCAGTGCAGACCCTGTCTCGCTCTATCGAGCCAGTCGTCCTGCTTCGACTCGTCCACCTTGAGAAGCGTCGTCTGCTTGCTCTTCCTCTGGTGGGCAGCCTTCCCACGCACGCTCATGCGCTCCTCCGGTGGACGACCAAAGTCATTGGCTACGTCGGGAAGCATACTACTACCTCGAGACCTGTTAGGGGTGGGGGGAAGGGGAAAGAAGGCCAAATAGACCCAGAAAGGTCCCTCCCCAGAATGGAGATCTACAACGACAAGTCAAAAACAAACGAAGAGAATGAGAATGAGAGAGAAGGGCGAAGTAGGCTCCTCGTTTGCGAGGAAGCGCACCGATGGTAAGGGGGGGGGGAGGTGCCTCCTGTCCCCTTCACAGCGTATCTATTGGTACCCGATACGACACGACGCTAGTGAGGGAAGATGACGATCCCCCGTCCTCCATCTCATGTAACTCCTTTCTACCACTGTTGGGAGGGAGAGAGAGCAACGCCAGACATGTCCCGACGCCTCGTTGCTGTTGGCGCGAAGGAAAGCAAACGAGCAGCTTTGTGGAGGGTTGGAAGCAGGGTATGAGTGGACCAGCACCGCCTGCTGCTGGCGGGGAGAGAGGAAGGAAAAGAGGGGCCCTCACCACCTTAGATATTGACATCTGTATACTTGATTGAGGCAAGAGAGACCTGGTACCGTGACACCTCGATGGCGTTGAGCAGCGCGCTGTCGACCTTGCCGCGGTAGCGGCCCTTGAGAAGCAGCGATGTCATGGTCTGCATGTGGTCCCATCCCTGTTCCTCGGCCACGGATGGCAAGTAGGTGGCCCCATATTTTTGGTAGTGGAAGCGCACGCCGTGCTTGCCCACCACCCAGTCGTCCCACCGCTCGCACTTCTCAAAGCTGTGCAACAGACTCACCGAGCACTCGAGTCTCGACAGCTCCTTCTGTGCGATGGGGGGGAAGCGGGGGTCCTCGAACGCGGCGATCTGTGCGAAGTCCTGCAGTTGCTTGTGCAGTGGGCTGGGGCTAAAGTTCCCCATACACCCCCGCAGGTCCCCGTGTGGCAGCGTCTTGAACGTGACAAAGATCGGACACGGGTCGTTGGGCATGCTCGCGGGGACGGGGGGAACGGGATCGCCAGCGAGCTTGGCGTGCACCACCCGGAAGCAGTACGCCGCCATCTCGGGCGTCGCCAACACAGGCATGGGATGGCGAGGCAGAATGGTAAGGAGCAGTCTCGACGATGGCAATGCGCTCTGCGAAAACAGAACACCGAAACGAGTGGCACTGATAACGATAGGAACAATAAAGCCAATGACGGGTGCAGATGTTGCGCCAGTATTGTGCAGGTGTGTGTGCGTGTGTGTACTTTACCATGCACGAGAGCAGCGGGGTAAATCCAAAGTGTTGAGGAGGATGAAGCCGACTCTCTCTCTTCCTTATCTCTTTCTTTCTTCCTTTCTTTCTTTGCTTCTTCCTCTTCTTCTTTGTGTGCGTTGCTGCCTCAGCGTGACCCAGAAAGGGGAGGGGGGAGGAGGGGGGGGAAGATTGGAGGAAGGGAGCGCGGGGCCGTCGCATTGGAGAGCCACTCATGTGCCTCTCTCTCTCTCTCGGCCTCTCTCTCTCTCTTTGTTTTGTTGTCTTTCCTTTTTTCTGCTCACAAACCTCCTACTGGTTGAGAAACAGGGCGGTATGGTGATGTGTGACCACCACACTATGTTCCATCCCGTCAAGACACCCATCGCTTTCTCCTCGGCAATACCCACACACACTCTCCCCGCCAGGTTTGCCTGAGATTCATTCCTTTTCATAGTGTTTCAAAGGTGATGCAGGTGGATTAGCCAAGAGCCGCCGCTGCATGGAGAAGGGGGGGAGGAGGTAGAGGAAAAGGAGGAGAAGGGAGCAGCTTCGAGCAGTGCATGCCCTCGCTATACAAAGAACGACGACACACCTTCCCGACCAGACGGCTCGCCATACGTGTCACCCGCGGCGGCCCCGCCACCCGCACCAAAGTAGGCGTCCTGCGCCGCCAGCCCGTCGTAGTCCTCGCCTTGCCCACCATAGCCACCACCAGCGTCAGCACCGCCGCCGAGTGCCTGCGTTCCCGCCAGCTGCATCTGCGGCAACGTCACGCCTCGGCAGGGGTGGCCGCGCGCACACTGATATCCGTCCCTGTCGTCGTTGAGCCGGAGAAACGCTACGGAGCGCAGGGTGCTGTGAACGGTGCAGAGGAGCTCCTTGCAGTCCCGCTCCTGCAGCGCGGCCGAGTCGTCAAGGGGGGTGGAGAGGCAAAAAGTGTTGTCCATGCAAATAAAGCAACAGTCGCTAATAGAGTCGCACTCCCGGCCCGACAGGTGCTTGCCGTGCCGGGCACACCAGACCTTGTGCTCCGAGAAGGCGCCGCGGCGCGAGCGCAGCCTGCCAGCAGCATCGCCCCGACCTCCCGACGGGTCACCGTAGGCATTGGCGCCGTCTATCGGATCCTGCTCGCCTCCCGCACTACCGCCCGGCTGCTGCTGCGGTTGCCCCAGGCGCGTTGGGGCGGTCGGTGCCCACGGCGAGGCGGCCTCTGCACCTTCGTGGCGCGCTCTGCGGCTGGCTGGTTGGAAATCCCGGTCGCGGCCGCGGCCGCCTGCTGCGCCGACGGGAGCGACCACAGGGACACCCATGGGCCCGTTGCCGTACTGGCGGCAGAGAGAGGAAGGCAGACACTCCCACACCCCCGCGCGGACCTCGCGCATTTGGTGGACCTTGCGGAGCCGGTTGTGCAAGTGGCACGTGACCTCCTCCGCCTCCTGGCGCTGGTAGCACTCCTTGCGCGGGTCGCAGCGGAAGGTGCGCGGCTGGCCCTCTAGTGGCACGAGGTCGGACATGAGCCGCCTCCGGTGGTGGAGTACACAGAACCCATTCTCTGGTGGGCGGTGATCGCCACCGCCGCGGCCGCCGCGGAACGCACCTCGCCACCCACCCCTTCCGCGAAAGCCGCCGAATCGTCCTCCTCTATCACGGCCACGATACATCTAGCAACCAATTAGGTGAGGGGGGGAGGGAGAAGAAAGGAGATCCGCACAACGGGCAGTGTGACGGAACCAGACGATAGTGAGTGGGGGAGGGGGTGACGATGAAGCTTCTCAAACGCCACAGCAAGCAGTGCAAAAGGACAAGGGAGGAGAGGTGTGGGGGAGGTGGGAGGGAAGGGAAGGGGGACGACGGCCATGCCCCCACCTGCACTCATTGATCCCCTCTTCTTCCATTTGCCACTTCAGTATCTATTATCCTTCTTCTTCTTTTTTTCCGTGTCTGTGCGGACGGAATGGATGAAGCAGGGGAGGGAGGAGGGGGAAATAACGACTTCACCCGTCACACGCTCCGCCCCCCCCCCCCCCTCCCCCTCCCCCATCCACGCAGAGTTGTGGAAGAGGTGAACGAGAGGGGTGGCTAAGGTGGTGCAGAGTTTCGCGAGACAACCTCCCACGACGTGTGCACACGGGGATCTCGCATCTGCAAGACGGTCACACCGGCGCTCCTGTCGTCCATCGCCAGGTAGAGCATGGTGGCCGACCTGCTCCACGACGCGCTCACGGCTCCCATCGGCATGCGAAACACCTCATACCCGATCGGGCCCTCAGCATCCATGTCGTGGTGGGACGGGGAAATGCAGTTGAGGCGCAAGATGTACACCTCTGCACGGGAGCAAATGGCACACATCTGGAAGCGGCGTCCCACCGGTGGTGCCCACTCCACGTCCTCTACAGGAAGGCCGCACAGGACATTGGCCGTCCCGTCAATCCCCGGACCCGTGCGGCCCCACGCATCCATCAAGCGAAGTGGAGTGAACGTGTTGCTGTCCTTCAGGTAGCGGTACAGGAACAAGCGGCCGGAAACGGCGCCGACAGCCAAAGTCATGGTCGACTCGGCCACACCAGGAAACCACGAGATGGAGACGATGCCACCACCGCCGCGGAGCCCTGCACCCTGGCCTGCGTTGGCACCGCCGCCTGCTCCTCTCTCGGCACCGCCACCGCCGCCACCAGTAACGCCACCTGCCCCCCCACCACCACACGCCGTTGGTGGCAGTAGGGGCGGCGCCTTGCCGCCCTGGTCGGCCGCGCCACCGCTGCTGCTACCAGGCCTGTCCCCGTACACGTTGTATTCGCCCGCTGAGGAGAAGTCCGCCTCGGGGGTCAGCTTGCAGATGCAGGGAAACTGCAGGGGCTGCT
This sequence comes from Herpetomonas tarakana, assembly GCA_030849825.1. Classification (NCBI taxonomy): domain Eukaryota; phylum Euglenozoa; class Kinetoplastea; order Trypanosomatida; family Trypanosomatidae; genus Herpetomonas; species Herpetomonas tarakana. Next base: position 18,971 of record JASAOB010002642.1, on the reverse strand, counting down.
GGATTTCGTAGAGCCGCACACACCCATCCAGGGAGGCGGTGGACAGCACCAGCACGTGGTATTGCTGAGGAGGGACGAAGGCGACGTCCGTGATGGCGTCCTTCTCAAAGCCGCGCACGGGGGACAAGCGCAGAGACTGCGTGACGGTGCGGCCCTCGTGGGCGGACACGGTGATGCGGTAGATGAAGATCCAGTGATCGGCGCCGGCGGTGGACAGCAACGGGCCATGCTCGCGGTGCTGGCACCACGCGAGTCGCAGCACCGGCCCCGTGTGATCGTTCATGGTGCACCCGTGCTCCCAAAGCTCCTCTCCATTGTCGACCTCGCGCCGGTGAAAGACCTCCACCGTTTTGTCGCTGGAACAGGTTGCCATCAAGGTGCCAGAGGGGTCAAGTGCGATGTGGTGGACGAACGTCTTGTGCTCCGTCTCCAGAAACGACATGATCACGAAATACGGGCCACAGCGGGGAGAGAGAACAATGGGTGTGCGCCAAGAGGAGCTCCACAAACGCTGACGGAAAATTGTGTGTGAGTGTGGGGTGACATGTACCTTTGGGTGTACCCCACAAGGGAAGGAGGGAAGGAGGGGAAGGAGGGGAGGGGGAAAGACTTGGAACAAAGACAGCGCAATGGGAAAGCACCTCTTCATGGATGATGATGATGGTGATGCTGTGGACCTCATCACCTCACTTCCGGTACTTCGTGTGATGCGATTCCAGTGCCAAGTGGGGTGGAGGGGGGGGGGAGGAGAAAGGGAGAGAGAGAGAGTAAGAGTAGATAAAGAAGGACAGTATAATGTACATTGCGAGAGGCCCTAGCGACAGACGGAACGGAGGAGGAACGAGAAGGCAACGACGAGAGGACGTGGGTCAGGCGGGAAGAAGGCGGCGTCCCCGCCAGCCAGCCACTAGAGGTCAGCGAGGAACGGCACGCAGAGGTCCAGCACGACGGCTATCTTTTCCGCCGGGGAGGTGAACGGGGAGGGGTCCAGGAAGCCAGCCGCAAGGTACAACACCTCTATCAGGTCGTCCTTGGCGACGATGTCCACCTCGGGGCCAGCGCCACTCCACACTTCCTCCGCCCACTTCTCGGGTAGGTCAAGTACCCGCGTGAGAAGGTGCATCGCCTTGTCCTTGCCAATCTGGTCCGGGTGCTGCTCGTCCTTGGCCCACTCCAGGAGTCGCGCGACATAGGTGTGGGCCTCCCGCATGACTTGCCGAATGTCCTCGGAGGTGTGCAGGACGTAGAGCATCTCCTCGCGGGGGCTAGGTACGTACCCATTCTCCAGCCGCTCCGCAATGTCCACGAGAGGGATAGAGGTGAACTCGGCTATCTTCGCCAGGTACTCGCTGAACTCCGTGAAGGTGCGAATGCCGCGGGAAGGGTACAGGGCCTGTATCACGGGGCCGTCCACGGGCCGCACAAGGGACACCAGTGCGCTCTCCACCTTCTCCCGGTCCAGCGGCAGCCCCATCGTGCTCCCACGCGCAAACACACATCCCAGAAACCCCTGGACCTCGTCCACGGGATTGCTCTGCAGACAGCGGCGGATTGACAGCAGGTGGCGATCGTTGCCCTCCGAGATGCTCTCCACGTGCGCCATGCCGCGATTGACGTCCTCCAGCATGTGTGCGCCAACATCCGCGGGGATCGGGGGAGGGATGGTGTCACCACCTTCCCCGGGGCCTTGCGCGTCCCTTCCGCTCGCCGCCCCGCGCGGTTCCGCACATTCCGCTGGAGAGAATGCGGGAGACGATGGCGGCCCTACGGCCATCACCGGGCTCGGCAGTGCCACCAGCCTTGCGGCGGCAGAGGAGCCGCGCAGCGGCCTTGGCGGCCAGAAAAGAGAGCAGTGCCCCCCACTATACATACAGGAGATGAAGCTGAGCGCCACGTTGATGTGCGCCTGGCTCGCACGGAGCAGGTCAATGAGGCGCAAGGGGGAAACCACCGGGAAGCAGGCCTGGTTGAGAGCCGCGATGGTGGCGTCCACAGACACGGGTTCTGGCGGGCACCACACGTACGTCGTCCTTCTATCCCGTCCCGCCTTCTTCCTCTTTGGGGCCACCTTTGTGAGGGGGGCCGGGGCCGGTGAGCGCGGCGGCGCCGGCACGCTTGACAATGGCTTTCCGGCAACGACGTCATGCTGTCCCCCATTGCCTGACAATGGCGAAGCCTTGTGTGAGTCACGGCTTCTCTCCTCGGCCTCACCGTCGTCATCCGCGGCTTCGTCCTCGTCCTCCTCCAGATTGCCCTGCGAGCGCAGACATGCCTGGATCTGCTTCAGACCGACCTTGCCGGTGCGTGCACGCGCTCGTTTCGAGTAGAGCTCCGCCGTGTCCGTGATGTTTTGCTGGTACGTGACGTTGTTCGTGGAATCATCCTCCAGGACCTTGTCGATGGGATGCGAGTCGCCGAACATGGCCGTCATACACGCGTGCCAGGTGCGCCAGTGCGAGTGCAGGGATTGCTCCGTGTCCTCGTGTAAGGCCTGTACCGCACCGAGCCTCGCGCGCAACTGGTCCACACGCGCCGTCTCCTCCTTGAGTAGCCGCATCTTCTCCCGCACCTCCTCGTTCGTGCGCTCGTGAAGGCTCTTGGCGTCCTGCTCCTGTGCGAAGAGCGCCTCCAGCTCCTTTGTCACCTCGCTGCTGCGGGCGATCTTGGCCGCCATCATCACCGAGTGCGCGTGCTGGCGCCAGGCTCGGATGTATTGGGGCACGATGTGGCCCGCCAACCCGCGGTGCGCGAGCTTCCTGAAGAGCAGCTTCTTCTCGCGAATCCGACGGCAGTGAACTCTCCAGGAGAGGAAGCACATCTTGACCCAGAGGCGGTCCAGAGAGAACACCACCCTATCCATCACAGCGGCCTCCACCTCGGCGCGGCGGTCGTGAACCTCGATGGTGCGCCTGTGCTGCACAAAGAGCCCGTAGACACGCCAGAAGCACTCTGCGTAGGGAATCCGCTGCACCATCTCCGCCCCCACCGCCCGAGAGGAAATGCTTTGCTGCTGCGTCCTTGTGAAAGCGACCGCTGGGGCCAGCTCGTGTACCGCTGCGGACAGAATGGGCCCGTGCTCGGGTGTGAGGCACGGCAGGCAGTGGAGCAGCACCGGCAAGGCCGTCGCGATGTACAGTCGCTCAGGGCGATCCAGACGGCTCTCGGCGAACTGGTCCATCTCTTTCAACAACACCTCGGCTGCGATGAAAGGACTACGATGCTCCTTCATGGTCCTCTCCACGTAGTCCAGCCACTCCTGGATGGCGGCCCTGTCGTCCGCGTTGACGTGGGGCTCCTCGTACGGATCCAGCGAAGCGGAGGTGGCAACGCCGTACTTGCGCGCCACCGCCGCTAACGACGGCTGTGTCGTTGCCATCGCTCTATCCCCGCCGATACGAGCACACGCACACACGCACTGTAAAGAGGGGAGGGGGGGGGTCGTAAAGGACGAGAGAGAAGCACCGCCAGTTGCACTTACTGTAGCCTGACAACGGATGTCGTCCTTGTGCTTTGGCAGGGGAGGAGAGGGAGAGAGAAGGGAGAGGGTTTTCCTTCGCCATGGCACCAGAGCGACCGCTGGGGGGGGAGGGGGTGGAGCGACCCCCCACTGCCTTCCTGTTCTTGTTCTCCTTCTATCTCTTTCTTACGTGATGTGAAGGAGCGGGAAGGGAAGGGGGGGAAGAGGGGAGATGCATGTGAAAAGGGAGTGAAAGTGGATTACGGTTAGACAGAGCTCGGAAGGGAAGAGCGAACACAACACTGACAGGCAAAGCGCGTGTGTGGCGCGGCAACACACAAATGGCAGAGGCGTGCAGGGAACAGGAACACCTGACGAAAGAGAGAGAGAGGGAGAGAAGTTGGGGGACTTGACAGCACGGGGGGGGGGGGGGGGCCGAGACGCGGCTTCCCTGTTGCGTGCGTGGCGGGTCTCGCGTACTCCCTCCACCACCACCACCCGCGCGACGCCCACGCTTTACGTCGGTTTCCCGAGCACGCCACTTTTGAGACGTACCGTGTAGGTGTTGTTGAACACGGTGGAGAAGAACCACTTCCAGAACTTGACAAAAGCAATGGCGAAGCACACCATGAAGAAGCCACGCTCCACGTACATGCGGGACTGACTCTGCACGCTCTCCTGTGTCACCCGCTGGAAGTCCTCGTTCAGCTTGCGCTGCGTTAGGGAGGCAAAGGTCACCATCTCCTCGGCCAGCTCCGACTGCTGCGCGCTGCGGGCGCCGCGACGGAGCAGCTCCCCACGCAGCTCGTGCACGTCCTCCCAGACGCCCTTGATGAACGCCTTTCGCAGCCATCGCTCTCGCGCGGTGACCTCGTTCAGAGAGGTCGACTTCCTAAAGAAGCGGCCCATCTCTACCGCTAGCTCGTACCGCCCGCACATGCTCTTCACCGAGGCCTCCGTCTCCTCCTTCATTTTCTCCCACGTCGTCTCAATCTCCTTCAGCGACTTTGGGCGGCCCCGCGCGGCGGCCGCCTCCTGCGTTGCGCGCACATTCCGGCGGTGCAGGCCACCGCTGCGGCCCAGTTCCTCGTCGCGGGAGGCGCGCGCGTGGCGGTGCTGCCGGTACGCCTCGTTGGCCTTGACCGTTGTCTCCGCCTCGGCCATGCGTTTCAGCACCCTGTCATGGTTCTCCTTCACAATCTTGTACGCTAGATTCACCTCGGCCATCCTCTCCGTGCTACCACCAGGCTGATCGGGGTGGTACTTGACCACAAGACCGCGGAACTGCTTCGACAAGTCATCCATTGTGGTGCCACGGGTGACGGTGATCTCTAGGACATCGTACGGGTTCTTCCCGCTCGGCGTTGTGGGCAGCTCCGAGCACGCGGCGATGAACTCCTTGCTCTGAAACACCCCACGCATCGCCACAAATGCCGCACTGGCGAGCGAGGCGTTCGTTTTGAAGTGGCGTAGCATTTCTGACAAACCAAGGCAGAGGAGGACACACACACACAGCTGAGAGTCCCTCACAGACCACTTACCGGTGCTATCCTTATCTACCTACTCGCCTTCTTACTCTGCTTTCTTCAATGAGCGACAGCGCGGAAGGTGGGAGGGAGAAGAGAAGAACATAGAACCGGCGGCCGCGGTTGGGTTGAGACAGCCCTAGATGGCCATCACTGCCACAAGCGCACACACAGCCACACCGGAGCCTTCGCCGCTCCCTCGTGTGAGAGCGAAGAAAACGAGTCCCAACACCAGCCTCTTTGCTCTCTTTGTCCAGTGTCAACTTTTCGGCTTCTTTCGAGCCTTTCCTCTCCGTGACACGCTCTTCCGAGCTCTCCCTGTTTGATTTCTTTGGGGGGTTGCTCTGCGCATTCGATGGTAAGAAATGGGCTGAAGCGGGGTTATTCTCTATGGGAATGGGAGTCGCGTGCACACGCACACGCGCAAAGGTACAGAAGCGTGTTGGGGGGGGGGGGAGGGGAAGAAATCTTGCATACGCTCATCAAGGCCTACGGAGGATCAAAGTTATGCCGCACATGGGCCCTGACGGGGAGGGGAACGTGAGAGCAGAGTAATGAGAAACGGGGGTAAACCTCTAGGACGCGCCGCTTGCAGACTGATTCTGCAGCTGGGCGAGCTGCACGTTCTCCAATAGACTCCGGATGGCGTCGTCGTCGGGGGTGTTTCCGCCTATTCGGCCACCATTACCGGAGCCACCGCCACTACTCTTCGAAGCTTGCTTCTTCTCAATGCTTGGCTGCACCTTCTCAGCGGACGCCGCAGAGTACGTGACGCAGGTGCCATCCGGAAACACCGTTGTTCGCAACGGCGTGCTCGTGTCACAGGCAAAGGTGAACTGCTTCGACAGCTGCTCAACGTCCGGCACGGCAACATCGAGGTCGGTCCAGATGTTCACGCTCGTTGTCCTCAACGGCTTCTTTTCCTTCTTGACCTTTCGCCCACCGTCCTCCTCGATCTCCACACGCGCGACTTTCGCAGCCTTGCTGCCACGCGGCCCCGTGGTCTTGGGTGCCGCGGCTTTGCGATTGCGACGGGCCCGGCGACTGCCACTACCCACCCCATCGTCGTCGTCGTCCTCGTCCTCGGCGCTGCCCGGTGCCTCAGAGGTGGAAGAGGACAGCGAGAAATCGTCGTCGTCGTCGCTATCCATGCCAATGCGGCGCCGGCGGCGGGACCCACCACCGCCACCGCCACCGCCACCCGCCGACGAGCCGCTGCCATCGCGGTAGCCGTGCTTCTCGGAGGGAGGCCGCGTGATGATCATGACGCTGTTGCCCATGCCGCGGTCGCCTCCCTCGCCCTTCACCACCGCCGTCTCCATGGCAGGGACACCGTTAGCGGTGCGGTCCACGCTTTCCGCATTGTTCACAGGTGATCCAAAGAGTAGGAACACCGGGAAGCCGTTGTGTGTAACCTTGTCTAGGCGGAAACCATAGGTGTTGCCGGTGGCAGCCGGGCACAGATAGTCAGCGCTGCCGCGGTGCACAATGAAGTGGGATCGCCACGTGAACGCCTCGTTGCTCTTGTGCTCCCCCCCTGTCGCGTTCTGGCGCGCAGGGGCGATGTAGACAGTGGTGCCTTGGTGCGGCGTGCGCCGTCTGTGGGAGCCCACAAACTGTGCGCGTCGCTGGCGTGACTCGCTACGTCCCCCCTCCTCGCTGTCGGCGCTGTCGCCGTCCTCAGCGCCTCTCCCATCGTGCGGGGCGGCCTCCCTGTCTGCCTCCGCGGCAGCAGGGGCAGGAGTCCTTCTTCGCTTCTCACTCTTCTCGATCACTGCCCTTGGCGCCTCCGACTCCGGCGGCTTCGCCTCTGGTAGCTTCGTTTCTGGTAGCTTCGCCTCTGGCAGCTTCGCCTCTGGTAGCTTCGTTTCTGGTAGCTTCGCCTCTGGCAGCTTCGCCTCTGGTAGCTTCGTTTCTGGTAGCTTCGTTTCTGGCAGCTTCGCCTCTGGCAGCTTCGTCTCCTCGTCATCGTTACCCCCATCCTCCGCCGTCCTGTTGTCGTCGAGAGCGGCGTTTCTTCTCGCCTCCACGCGTCGCGTTCCCGTCTCCACGAGCGCCTCCGACTGGTGCCGCTCCGCCTCCCTCTTCAGCAGTGCCTTGTATTCCCGCTCCACGTTGGCCACCTCGTCGGCGGGGATGAAGAAGAACGTGCCGCCGCGCGTGTGGTAGCGCTTGGCCTTGATGTTCGCCCGCAAGGTGGCAGAGGGGAACACCTTGCTCACGCCGCTCGTGTCCAGCTCGTACACAGAGTCCGTCGGGTTGAACCCCTTGACCCGGGCGAACCGCGCAAGGTCGTGTTCTACAGGATACATCCAGAAACAGTGCGATGATGTCCACATCTCTTGCAGCGGTTTTCCACTCCTTGGCACGGCGAACCAGAAGGAAGCTTCCCCTTGGAGAGCAGCTGCCAGCACGTACGCATCCGTCACGTCATCCGACGACATGACGACCACGGGACCCACTAATCCTGCTCGTTAACGGTTGATCTTCTCTCGATAACAGCCAAAGTCAGCAACCTGGTGGGTCCTGTGTGTGAAGGAGTGTCCCACCTCTGTCTTTGCTTTTCTCTCGCTCTCCCGTGTCCTTTGGACGGCACCAAAAGAGGAAGGGGGAGAGAGAGAGAGAGGAGTGTGTGTGCGTTAATGCTTGTTCCCCATGCACAGAGGCGAGGAGGAAGAAGGGGGAAGAAGGGGAAGGGAGATGGTGCAGTGCCTAGTCCTGCCATAGGGCCTCTCCCTCGTCATCCCACCAAGGAGCAGCGTCGTCAGACAGGTGGGAAGGGGGGGGGGAGGGAGGAGGGCACCAAGACAAAGAAGATGGCAGAGAACCGTGCAACGGTAGGGCTAGCATCTCTTTGCCTCCTCGCATCTTCCGTCTTTCCATCTTTCGGTTAGGGTGCAGATATGACTCTCGCGTGCTGCGCAGCATAGCAGATCGGATACGACAGGTCACGCGGAGTGGAGTCCCCAGGGACGAAGAGTGTGATTTGTGGTGTATTTAATCGATGAAGATGTTTAGAAAGCTGTGATAAGCGTTTAAAGGTGACCAGAGGAAGGAAGGTGAGCAAGAGAGAACAGCGGTGTGCGTGGCTACTCCACGTTGTCCTCCTCGCCAATCTCGCTGCCCACTTCCTCCCATCCGCCATGGTCATCGCCAGGGTGGCTTCTGTCGTCTCTTGCGCTGTCGTGCTCCTCCCCATCGCCGCGTGCCGCAGCAGCCGCTGCACGCTGCTTGGCCTTCTTACGGGCAGCCTTCTCCTCCTGCTCCTTCTCCAGTCGACGATACTGCCGAGACACGCGCCGCTCCGCGACGAGGATGCGCTTCCGCGTGCTGACAATGGCGCGATGCGGCGTCGTGTGCTGGAGGCGGCGGCGGGTGGATCGGTCCACCTTGATGTCCAGCATCCAATCCTCCACATCGCTGCCGGCCTCGCGAATCACCTTGGCGATGGGTGGCAGTCGATCGCGGTCGTCCTCGGTGAAGAAGGTGATGGCATGCCCTGTCTTGCCGGCGCGACCGGTGCGGCCGACACGATGGATGTACGAATCAACGGTAAGGGGGAAGTCAAAGTTGATGACGGTGCCGACGTTCTTGAAGTCGATACCGCGAGAGAGCAGCTCCGTGGTCACGAGAAACCAGATTTTCCCGAGCCTGAATTGCAGCACCGTCTCCTCGCGCTCCTCCACGCTCATCTTGGCGTTCATGATGGCAATGTGCAGCCCCTGCGAGCGAATCTCGTCGTACAGCTCCTTGGTGCGCTCAATGCTCTGCACGAAAATGAGGACCGGAGGCTTGATACCCTCCCGGATGAAGTTGCGCATCGCGACGATTTTGCCCACCTCGTTGCCGCAAAACACCAGTTGCTGCTTGACGTGGGTGTTCGCCGTCTGGCGACCGTGCACAATGATGCGGACAGGGTCCGAGCTCATGACGGAGCGGGCGGCTGCCTCGATGCGCTCGCTAAGGGTGGCGGTGAAGAGGCTCACCACCTTGTCTGAGCGCGAGCACGCGGTCAGGATGTCGTCCACCACCTCGATGAAGTCTGTCTTTGGGTCCCACAGTCGGTCGCCCTCGTCGAACACCAAGTACTGCACGTGGGAGAGGTCCAGTAGCTTCTGCTTCACCATGGATACAACCCGTCCTGGGGTAGCGATGAAGATGTCCTTGTTGCGAGTGGTCTGCCCGTGCTGCACGAAACGCCAGCGATTGCCCTTCATGAGGAAGAAGGCCTCGCGCTCAATCTGCTGCGCCAGCTCTAGCGTCGGCGTGATGATGAGCGCGCGCACGCCCGCGTCGGGGTCTGGCTGTTTGAGCAGGGTGAACAGGGGCACCAGGAAGCCAATCGTCTTGCCTGATCCCGTCGGCGCGCACGCCAGCACGTCGCGCTGGTGGATCAGTGACGGGATCGCCTGCATCTGAATCGGTGTCGGGACTTTGTGGTGGCGGGCGAACAGGTTGTTCACAACGTTGTGTGGGACGTTGAGTGGTGGTCGCACAAGGTCCGAGAAGTGCACAATAGGGGCGGGGAGATCCGTGCCGGCCACCTGTAAGTCATTCTTGCGCCAAATGTTCTTCATCTTTTTGTACGTCATCGCCTTCAGCGGCGTGTCCTTGGCCACCTCACCTTCCTGGTTCTCCGCGCTCACGCCGTTGCCCAGGCGTGCGCCATCCACGTCATGGTAGCGGTGGCGGGCGGCTGTTCCGAAAATGTCGAGAGAGATGCTTGGCTGTGGTACGGAGACGCTACTGGCAGCAGTGTCTTCGTCCTGAGTGAGCTGCCTAACGGCGCTGCTTGCGCCAGCGGTGCCGCCCACAGTCGGACTCTTCTGCCGGAACATCTTCATGACAGCGGCATTGCGTGGCTGCTGAAACGTGGCGCCGACCGTCAAGGCCCGAAACGCGTCCATGGGATGAGGCTAAAGTTGCTAGCTTGGGGAGGGGGGAGGGGGAGGGGAAGGGAGGAAAGGAAGGGGGAAAGGGTGAAGAAGGCAACGGAGCAGGAGCAAAAGACCTGATGGGTGCGGGTGTTCTCTCTCTCTCCTTCGCCCCCAGGAGGGTAAAAAGCATGCATCGCAGCGGCTGTGTTGGATGGAGAGAGGAAAAGGAGGCATACACAAACACACACACACTCACTCACTCACTCGCTGGGCAAGAAAAGGGGGGTGCACGCACGGACGAGTGGAGCTGCGCCGTCACTCTACACAGGAAAGAGCCGCTGCCTCGCACTACTTGTGGCGTTGCAGAACGGGCACAACTTGGCCTGCGCGGAGCAGGAGTAACAGCAGACGGCGTGGCGACAGGGCAGCAGCACCGTATCAGCAACGCCGCCGCACCCACAGCAGCGGCCATTCAGCTCGGAGACTCTCCTCAAGGGCCGCCTCCTTCCGCTAGACACCACCGCCGCTTCGTCCGCCTTTGCCTCCTCGTTCACAAAGGCTTTCATGTCAATCGAACGCTGGACACGCTGGTTGGTGCGCTGCCGACGGCACCAGTAGTACAAGGTGCCTACAATGAACTCCACGAGGCCAACACCAAAAATGGCAAGTTGCAGGCCAGTACTTGTCCAGAAGAGAGAGGTGGAGTCGACGTACATTATGCCCTCGCTGGGCTGGCGTACGCATCCCCAGGACGAACAGCCAGTGCCCACGGGGCAGCACCCCAGCGACTCGTTGGCCTTGTCGAGGCAGGCAATGGGGTATTTGACCGAGCAAGAATACATGTCCTCCTGCGCGTTGGGAGACGAGATCTGAAAGCTGAGAAGAGAGTGTGTGTAGAGTGAAGGATGGAAAGAAGGACGGATAGAGAAAGAAGAGAGCACGAAGGTAAGGGTGAAAGAGAAGAGGGGAAGAGGGAAGAAGGACATGTGGGACGGTGCTCTCTTTTGAAGCGGCGTTCCTGACCGATAGTACCAGCTGCCCACATCGAATCCTCTGTTTGGGGTGACCACAGTCGTCAGCAGCGGCGCAGATCAAGCCATCCCCCTGCCTCATCCACAGAGGAGGGAAAGGGGGAGGGGGAGGGGAGAAAACAAACAAACAAGAAGAGAGCGGCGGAAAGAGCCTCGCACACTTTCCTGACCAGTCGAAGTCCCCAGCGCACACTCTGCGCGCACACGGCGGGCCTCACTACTCCATAATGTACTCTTGCCCGTAAAACTTCTTCACACAGTGCTTGAAGAACTGCATGGGTGGGTTGCAGCGATCAAAGTCATAGTTGAACTTGCGCAGACACTCTCCCACAAGACACGACATGGCGGCGCACTGATCCGGGGGCTCTCCTTCCTTCTGCCCCTTGATCCTTGCGCTGGGGCCGACCGCCGCGCGCCACCGATCGACACAAAGGTCAAAGACCTGCTTCCTCGCCTCGCACTTTGTGCCCACCGCCTTGTCCCCAAGATTAGCCTCCACGCACTTCCTCCACTGGTCTGCGCTGTCGTCGCAGGGCACGTCGCCAAGGTGATCCCCCTCCGCCATGGACGCCTTTCACTATGTGGTGGTGGTGGTGGTGGTGGTGGTGGTGCTTCTATTGTCGAGAAATCGGCCTCGCTGCTCCTATCTCTGCTTTTTGCTTCCTTGGCGTGCAGTGTGTGCATGTGTGTGAAGAGAGGAAGAAGGGGGAAAGACATCGCATGCCGCAATGTGCACCTAGAACCGACATCGCACTGCTGCTCCCATTGCTTGCTCTCTCCCTTCCCTCGCCCGCGGAATCGCTTGGGCAGCGCTACGGAGCACTTCTATGCAGATGAAGAGCAGGGGAGACGGAAAGAACACTGCCTCGGACTTGGCATACCGATAGTGAAGGGGCAACAAGAGAACAGAAGGGAGAAAGAAAAGAAGACACTAGTGAGAGCGGAAGTACAGACGAGGCTGTTGCACAGCACACTGGGGAACACGCCGGAGCTAACGGGTGCAAAGACGGCCAAACGCCATGACAGAGCCCCCATTGCGGGAAGCGTCGACAGCGTTGTAGATGCCGTACCCGCCAAGCACGAGCAGGGAACCGCCAACGACGAGGGCAAGGGAGCCGACAATGAGATAGCGCAGCCCGTGTTCCTTGATGTACTTCATGAAGACAAACTGCCCCAGCGCGGTGCTGCCCATGCCAACAATGAAGAACACCATACCGAAATCGATGACCAGGTGACCTGACACGAGCAGTTGCAGAGCGGACGCAAAGGCAATGAAGAACGTGGCCATGCCGCCCGTCACGGAAGCCTCCTCAGGCCTCAGGCCCACCTCGTACAGGACAAAGCCCAAGACAAGCCCACCACCGATGCCGAGCATGGCGGCCGCGGCGCCAGCCACCACAGCCACCATCGGGTACGTCACCGAGTTCCTTTGGTTCCACTCGAACGCCAGCTGATCGGAGCCACTCTCCGACAGCTGGCGCAGCCGCTCGCGGGTGTAGTAGAACCCCATGGCCAGCAAAAGCAGCGGCGCTAATACGCACAGCCAGTATAGCGCCTCACCGCAGCTGCAGAGCGTGCGCAAAATGTTGAAGATGAGCAGCGTGAAGAAGCAGCCAAAGTTCATGCCGAGCTCAAAGGTCGGGTACTGCGGCTGTGCGGCTTTGGGTGTCACGGCCTGGGCCGCGCCAGCGCTGGCGTCCGCGTTAGCGGTGGCGCCGGCGTCGGTGTTGGTGGCACTTCCGTAGGACGGGTTGTGTGGGTCGTTGGGTGACTCGACGGTCACCTGCTTCGCCTCCTTGTCCTCGGCGTATTGTGCCCTCATCTTCTTGACCGTGCGGAAGAGCACGGCTGAGAGCAGCGCAAAGAGCAGCAGCAGGCGTAGCAGGTCGGGGCAGAGCTTGCTCAGGATGCCCCCCAAGAGCGTGCCAATCAGGCCGAGCGGAAGCATGAGGCTGAGGTACTGGTAGTTGATCAGCGGCCGCTCCCACGCTGCGTCGGGGAACTTCTTCTGGACCGCAAGGTACATGTTGAGCGTGCTCTGCCCGCAAATCGTCGATTGAGAGAGGCCGACAGAGGACTGCATCGGCAGCTGGATGAGGCCCGTGAGCATGGGCACTAAGATGCCACCGCCACCGACGCCAGCGATGACCGCGACGGAGCAAACGGCGAAGGCGCCAAGCATGGCAATCACGGTGCGGAACCCGAAGAGGGAGAAGAAGGAGCGCACCTCGCACTTTCCAGAGGCCACGTCGCACGCCATCCCGCTCGGGTAGCAGTCAGCGGTCGAGCGGCAGGCGATGCACACCCCGTGCTCCTTGTCACAGCCAAGATCGCCACACTGGACTCGCTGTGTTGTGAACCCGCAGTTCACCGCGGCCGACGCCGTGGTGGCCAAGAGACCAGCCGTAACTGCCAGGGCAGCCACGACTAGGATGAATAGGGGTGTCAGGCGATAGCGGGACATGGCGACCCGGTAGAGGGGAAGGAGTGTGCGCGTTGATAAGAGTGTGTGGCGTACTTGGCGATTGCCGGAATATGTGGGGAGGGGGGAGGGGAAGAGGCAGGGATAGGATAGGATAGGCTTGCGGTGCGCCAAGAGAGGACTGAACAAGGAGAAGGAAGACAAGGGAGAGGATGTGCGGGTACGTGTATGCAGAATGCACAAGAGAGCTATCAGAGAAACGTGCACGAGCGTAGTGCCGCCATCTGCTGTGAACTTCTGGCCTCCCTTCGCGTTGTTGCCAAACCCACTGTAACCGCTCCCACCTCAGCGGGGACCCATGCAAAGGCAAGCAAGAGGAAGCTCTTGATGGATTACCGACTGGTTGCGGTTGCGACGTCTTTGCCTCCGTTGTGGAAAGCTGCTAACGCGGGGGAGAACCCCCAGCACGACAAAAGAGAGGGAGGGAGAGGGGAAACGGCGCATGACAGAACAACAGAGAAAAGCGGAGTGCGCGGAGGGAAGTTAGGGAGAGGGGATGGGGAGGGGCGGGGGATCGCTCTCCTCCGTGCTTCCAAACAGCCTGCCGCCCGTGGCGAGGCGGACGGCCAGCTACAACAGCTTCCTCCGGCCGCGCTTCAGCGAGAGGCGAATCTTGCGACGGCGACCAGCGTTGATCTTCCATGAACGCCCGGAGAAGGACTGGAAGGCGCGGATTTGGGTGAAGGGGACGCCGTCAGGGAAATGAGGCGTTTCAGGGCCCTTCTTCACACGCTTCAGGTCGAGCGACCACTGGCGGTCGAACCACGGTGCGCGCCGCTTCCACACAAGCGGCTTCCTACGCCCGCGCTGCGCAGGCTGGCCGGTGCCGCAACTGAGGTCGTCCAGCTTTTCGGCATCGAGGAGGACCACGGGCATCGTCTTCTTGAACGACGGCAGGATCGTGACGGGAGCAAGGGGGGCCAAGATGGGTGCCACGCGTGGGGTGGAGAACGTGGTCGCCTTGACGACGGGCAGCACGCACTTGAACACACCCCTAGACAGCATTTGGCAGCTGTGTGTGCTCCTCTTCTTCGCTGTCAAGCCAACGTGTGGAGGAGAGTGGATGCGGAGAAGCGGAAATAGGGCAGCACCTACGACTATCCTTACGTTGGGAAAAGAGGCGCGAGGCCGCGAAGAGGGAAGGGGACAATCTGAGAACGAACCCCATGTCAGCACACAAGGGAGATCCTTCAAGAAATCCCTGACAGCAACTCCATGCAGGCAGTTTGGGTTTCACGTGCTTGTTCGTTTCTCCATCCATTTGAGAGTTTCCGGGGAAGCCAGGGGGAGGTCTTTTGAGGGGAATCCGGTAGGAGAGAGAGAGAGAAGTGCGCGTAGACGTGCACACCCGACGCGCGCGCACATCCCGTTTCAAACTCCGCCGAGAACAACAGTGGGGGGCAAAAACACGAGTGGCACAGGATAATGTGGCTAGAAGGATGAGGCGCCTCATAGCCGAAATGTGTAGTTGCGAAAGAAGGCCACGCAACAGCGTTTGCAGTGCAACGTGTTTGGTGCGATGCAGTTGGGGCAGACGAGATTATCGCACGCCGTACAGAGACGCGCGCAAGTCGGACACACCATCGCCCCACAAGCGCACATAGCGCTGTGAGAGCAGCGGTGCAGGGGAAAGTCGGGTCTCACGGGCGGGAGCCTGGTAGACATCTGCGGTGATGGCATCATTTTCCTGTGAATACGAAAGCACGTGTGGAGGAAAACGGGACTAACGCAGCCGGAGCGTAGCGGGGGAGGGGGGGGGGGAGGGGGGAAGCGATCTTCGGGCTGTCTGTTCGGTGGAACGAGGTGCGAGGGGGGTTCGCTAGAAACTGCGGAACGACAAGAGAGTCGTGATAGTCCTAAAAGGAAAGAAGATAAGAAGAAGAAGAGCGAAATGGGGTAGGATGTGGAGAGAGTGCATAGGTTCGCGGTTGGTGGGAAGATGACCCGCGGGTCGTTGGCAGCGTTTCCGTATTGTTTGTACGAGATTAAGAAGAACAGCAGCACCGGGCACACCCATGGAAGAGGCGTCACGACCGAGTTGGTCAACGAACGGCGCCTCTGCCATCATCCCGCCGTACCAACTATCCGTTGCTGTTGCTGCCGTTACACTGCAAATCTCGCTACTTCACTTTTTCGTTGGGTGTGCGTGCAGTGAAAGAGAAAGGAAGATGTAGAACAGAAACGATGAAGACAGGGCCAAAAGGTAACGCGGAGCTCTTCCGAGAAATCGAATGATCTACGCTTCTTCTCTTCTTCTCCCTCGTTCCCACGAACAAGTCAGACGCGGATCAGTGTAACCTCTCTGTTCTCAAAACACCTAAAAAGAGGGAGAGTGAGAAGGAGAGAAAAGATAAAAAGACAACAGAAATGAGAGAGGCACGCGGGTGAGAGGGCCGCCGGAATGACGGAGGCGGCCGGAAAATGGCCTCGTGGGAGAAGTGAGTGGTAAGGGGGAGGGGGGAAGACAGT
Source organism: Herpetomonas tarakana (assembly GCA_030849825.1). Taxonomy (NCBI): domain Eukaryota; phylum Euglenozoa; class Kinetoplastea; order Trypanosomatida; family Trypanosomatidae; genus Herpetomonas; species Herpetomonas tarakana. The sequence goes on along the minus strand of JASAOB010002642.1, from coordinate 3,129 downwards.
GGCACGATGATGCGCGAGCAAGGCGAGAATCCTGCCGCCAACAACCAATCTAGGCCACCACCCGCGTTCTGGTTTGGCAGAGAAGGCAGTATATGTGATGAAGAATCTGGCCCCTTCCGAAAATGCAACTCACCTACTTCCCAATAATAGATACTGCGCATCGAAATGGCAGGAAGTCGTCCTCGATGCAGTCACACTTACTTCTCTCTTTCCTTCTTTCTCTTAATAGCCCAGCCCCACCAGGTAGTCGGCAATGCGCTTCACGGCGCTATTACAGTCGGCGGGGTTGACCTCGACGTTGTGCTTGGCGTCCTTGCTGAGATCCTTTGCAAGCGCGGAGGAGTCGGCAGGATTGCCGTACACGCCGATGATGAAGGTTTGCTTTGTGGTGTAGATGCAGCCACCGGCGGCTCCCTTCTTGAAGAAGATGTATGTGGAGTCACCCTCGGTGGCCGCCTGGAGACCGAAGAACTTCACGCCATAGATAGTCACACCAGAGGACTGCACGAGAGAGATCTTGTTGATGCACTGAAGGATGTGCTTCACCTCCTCAGGCTGCGGGATGTACGTTCCTCCGTACGCCCAGTAGCTGCCGTCCTTGAGGCTCACAATCGCAGCGCTGTGCATAAAGCCACTACCAATGAGGCTCTCATCGACGTACTGCTGCCACGACATGTTCGATAGTTGGTCGCTTGATGAGGAGAGAAGGTGACGGATAGGATTGCCACTAGCAGTCTGGAGCAGAGGCGCGGAATGGGCTGGGGGTAGAGATGTTGTGAATAAAGCACCTGGAACTACAACAGAAAGTCGGACACAGATTGTTGAGAACAGAGCAGGAGCGAGCAGTAAACTGAAACGGAGCACTGCGTGTGTAGGGAGTCTTTGTACGGAGACACATTCAAGTCTGGGAAGCCCTTTTATTGTTATTATTTGGTTATGTTTGCGTTTGTTCGCTTTCTTTTTTTTTTTTTTCTCTCCTCTCTTCTCTCGCCAACAGAAAATGGCACATTGGGGAATGGCGGTGTGAGCCGCGCGTATGATGTGATAAAAAGAAAGAGAAGTGCAGGGTGTAAAGGTGAAAACGCAAGAGGGCAGCACCTTCCCTCGCAAAAATGGGCACGGATGCCTTTTCGTGCGAGCGGGGTGGCATTTTCATCCTCACAGATACAACGGGCGTCTAAACGCGGTGAGACGCAAGATGACAATGGCAACGGCAATAACAAAGGCAATCGCCCCTACGACAACCATGAGGATGCCAAGGTGGTGAGTGCGTCCCCCAATCCAGGACCGCGTTACGAGAAGGACAAACTTCTTGCCCCTCAAGGAATGCATATCGAACATTTCAATGACGTCAAAGTAATAGTTACCAGCGGGGAGATCCTCTTCGATGATTCGGTAATCTTTGATGAAGTCGCCAGTGTACGCGGGATTTGCCCAGACGATGAAATCCTCATCTGTGGTGGAGGGGATTTTGTGGCCCGGCTCGTCGTAGTAGTACCCCGCGCTCAAGAACGGATCGCTCGAAGAAGGGTCACCCCCAGCGGCCCACATCGGTCCGGATTCCTTTGAGCTCTCCACCGGTGGTCTAAAGCTCTTCTTCAGATCGCTTTCAAGAGCGATACCTTTCTTTCTACACTTGTTCTGTGGGTTTGTCGGTTCCCCATCGGCATCAAAAGCTCCCCCGTCGCAGATGAGTTCGCCAGAGCTCTTGTACAGGCGGATGGAGTCGTTGAAGAGCGACCACGGCATAGCACCGCACGGGTTGTAGTAGCCTGGAACGCGATTGTTTCTTGCTTCGCCGGGATACCGGTACGGTTCGCAATCATCCGAGACGGAGGATGTTCCACCGGACAACTGTCCCATGTCGATGGATGCTCCGAACCAACGGTAGTTCTGGTAGAAGTTACGAAGGCGGTACTGCATGTAGACCGGCGCCGAGATGCTCTTGGATAGGGTGAAATCGACACGAGCGTGCTTGCCCATCGAGTACGAGCTTCCGTTGAAGGGAAAGGTCACCGCGTACTCCCCACCCGCTCCCTGACTGAACTCGTAGTTGTTGATGTCATCGTACCGGAAATTCAACTCGGTGACCTTGTCGCTTGTTACAATGATCACCGCCCCCATCGGAAGCAAGAAAATCGTGACGATGACTAGCGTGAGTGCCACGGGGAATGACGTGTGCTCAGGGAAAAAGTGCGGCAGGGCCTGCTGCTCAATCTTGTCGTCCTGGTGGGGCTTTGGAGGTACCGTCGTCATTTTTAAAATGAGAACTGGGTCAGGACAAGGGCGTGTGCGTCGAGAGGAGGGAGAAGTCTAACCGCGGTGAGCACGCGCGGGTCCGGGGACTCTTTTCTAGTCTTGAGATGAGAAAGGAATGGCTGATCAATGCTAGCGAACTTGGCTTCTTTCGTTGCTGGGCACCGTTGGATGAGCCGAAAGGGAGGGACAGCCCCAAATGCCGTTGAGTCTCTCCTTGCTTCTTTCTCTGCTAGGGAAATGGAAGGCGAAGAGCAGTGGCCCTGCGGAAAGAAGTGGACGGAAGTTCGGTGGAGCGTTCTCATTTTGTGATACCAGCAACGAAGAAGGACAGATGCGCATTTCCCAACAGTGCACCCGCTTCTCCTTGTGACAGTGCGAGATGAGTGAACATGGGCGGAGCCTTGTCAATTTCGGCTGTGGCAGAAACGGTGTGAAATCGGTGAGGCCTCGTGCAAAGTGAAGGAAACGAAAAAAACAAACAAACAAAAAAGCGTCAACATGGTGCAGCACAAAGGTTGACTTGCCTACATCGGAACTTTGGAGTATTGTACATGGTTCTCTGCATGGTGTTTGACAAGAAGGCCCCCGGAGAAAAAGACGCGCTCTCCGAAATCGCCATCACCTGGGATTGTTGATGATACTGCTTGGGCACTCGACGAAGTTCGGTGCGGAGCGGCATCTAACGAGCCAATGATGCGCTCGAAAAATGCCTCGTAGTCGGTGGGGGCACGTGTTTTGGTCCAGTTGTCGGCAACCTCCAGCATGGAAAGGGCGAAGGAGCCGAACGAAACGCCGGCAAAGTCCCGTGCGTCGTACGCGTAGTCTTCGTTGACGGTGGCGATGGTAGCGGCCGTCAGCGAAACGTCATCG
>JASAOB010002641.1:0-32843 GCA_030849825.1 Herpetomonas tarakana | reverse complement strand
GGGTATGCGTACATGGGCATTCCACCGCTGGTGCCGCCACTGTTGTTGCCGCTGGGGACGGGCTGCGGCATGTAGGGGTAGAAGAAGGGCTGCTGCTGCTGCTGAGTACTGTTGTTGTTGTTATTGTTGCTGTTATTGTTGTTGTTGTTCGCGGCATTCATCTGCTGAGGCTGCATCGTGACTGGGAACATGAAGCCGCCAGGGACGGCAATCGCTCCTGGCGGTAGGCCCTGCATCATCATCTGCTGCTGCTGCTGCTGCTGCTGCTGCTGTGGGTTCAGGAAAGGGATGCTGGTGCCAGGGCTGGTGGTGCTGTTGTTCGTCATCTGCAGCGTAGGCGAGGCGGCGGAGCCCTGGGCTGAGGTCAGCGTGCCCACCTCAGGAGTCCGCAGACGGTGCGACATTTCCACCAGGGCGGTGTCACTGATGTTCGGTGGAAGCAGCATCGAGCTGTTCGTGTGGACGGTGCCGAGGCTCTCACCCAGCTTGTGCTTCCGCTCCAGCCGCTGGCGATTGTCCTCGGCGAGCTTCACCATGAGCGGGATGCCGTTGCACGAGGGAAACGGGCAGGTGTTGTGCAGCACCTTCACCGCGCTCTCGGCCGCGCCGTCGTCGTGGAACACGATGAAGGCAATGTTCCGCTGGCTGGGCACGCTTTGTCCGTCAGCGGTCGTCATGGGTGCCGTGTCGTCGTGCAACGTGACGTTCGAGATCGCCCCGTGCGGAGCAAAGACGGCGCGCAGCTCCTTGCCAGAGATGTCGAGCGGCACGTTGCGGACGAACACCTTGTGGATCTTCTGGCGAGCCTCGCCGACGGGGGTGCCGTCGTGGTGCTTCTTGGCCCACTGGATGGAGATGGAGCGGCCGTACAGCTCCTTGCCCTCCAGGGCCTCCATGGCGGCCTTGGCCTGCTCGTGCTCCGCGAAGCGCACAAAGGCGGTGCCGAGCGGCTCCCCCGTGTGGATGTTGCGCATTAGGCCAAAGGACAGGATCTTGCCAAACGGCTCGAAGAGCGACTGCACATCCTTCTCCGTCACCGCCGAGGCCAACTTGCGGACAAAGAGGTTTGTCTGCGAGCGCGGGCCGTTGGGGTCGAGCACGACGGCCTCGTACGACGGCGGCGATGCGGTGGAGTTCAGCACCGTGGAGAGGTTGTTGTTGTTGTCATTGGTGTTGGTGTTGGTGTTGCTTGTCTTCAGGTTCGGCACGCTCACGCCCGGGGCCGCTGTCGTCGCTGTTGCCATGCTTGACATGGGAAGGAGCCCTGAGCCGTCGGGCGAGGTCACGACCGGTTGGAATCCCGTCTGGAAGGAGGCCGCGCCGGACACCGACACGTTCGAGGTCGCTGGGGGGATGCTATCCGTTGTCACGCCGTTCGTCATCGTGCCTGGGGATAGGTTTAGGGAGAATGGGACAGCCGTCATGGGCACCGGCATGGCCATGGGGATCGCGCCAGCCCCTGTCGCCTGTGGGGGGAAGAGACTGCTCGTGCTGCTGTTGGGGTTGCTCGTGTTGGTGTTGCTCCCCTTCTCATTGCCCGTGGTATTGGTGTTAGTGTTATTCTGGTTAGTACTGTTCGTGTTCGTCGGCACGCTCGTGGTGAAGGGCATCATGGTCGGCTGCGGAGCGTCAGTGCCAGGAGTGGTGTTTGTCATGGGGGCAGCGAACATCATTGGCTGCTGGCCCGCGGCGGTGGGGTAGAAGAACATGTTGCACACTCTGTCTTGTTGCGAGACTGGCGACTGCTTTCACCTGTGGAGAATGGCGCTGGTGCGGGGGGAGGGAGGGGAGAGCGAAGCCGTATAGGAATAGGGCTGGAGATTCTTTGGAACAGAAAGGGGAAGAGGAGGAGGGAGAGGGGAAGAAGAAGGACCAAGAAAGCGAAGCAAGAGAAGAGACAAAGGAGGACGGGAAAGGGTGAAGGGGAGGGGGCACAGAAAAGAAGAGTAAAATGTCAAGGAAGCAAAGAAAAAGGGAGCTCCTCTGAGGATGGCTGAAATGGGGGAAAAGGGGGGAAACCAGAGAGATAGCTGGAGAGGGAAAGAGAGAGGGTGAGGGGAGGTGGGGGTGTGAAATACCGTTTACTGTTCTCTCGTGTCACTTTCTGTGTCTTCCTGCTTTTTGTAATACTTTATGTTACTGGCTCCTGTCTGTGGAAGTAGGAGGACAGGAGGACGAAATAAGGAAGAGAAAGAGAGAGAGAACTTGGCAAGGAGGCTTAACTGTCTGTCCGTGTGTGTATGGAGATATATAAGAAGTGTTCGTCCTATCGACAGAGCGAGGAAGGGGAGGAGGGGGGGGGCGAGAGAGAAGCGGCAATGATATCGAACAGGAGGAACCTTTTTAGGACTCTGACAAGCAAGCAAACGAAAAACGAAGACAAAGGAGAGAGACGAGGAAACCCAACAACGACAAAGGGGGAGCGGTGAACGCTGGTGCAAAAATGGTGAGTTGGCGGACGGGGGACGGGGGGAGAGTGAGTGCCTACGCAAGGACGGGGCAGACAGGTACGCGAAGAGGAAAAAGAGAGAGAGAGAGAGGTGGGGGTTGAGGTCGCCGAGAATGCTGCCAACGAGCAAGTAGACTAAGAAGAGAACGTTTGAATGCTATATATACAACAGATACTCAGTTCTGTTGGGGACAGGAGCGGAGGAGGGCAAGGGGAGGGGCGGAGGAAGGGTGCGGATGGATGTTCCCTGCTGTTGTATTGCTATGTTTGCTTCAGTGGGTGTGAGGGTGGATGTGGGGGACGAGAGAAAAGGACAGAGAGAGAGAGAGAGAGCACAAATCCGGGCGGTTACTCTGTTTCTCGTCACTGACGGTTGGTTTATTTACTGTTTGCTTTTTCCTTTCTTCTTGCTTTACTTCTTCTCTGCCCTCTTCTTAAATGTGATTTGTGTGTGTGTGTGTGAGAGAGCGAGCGAGTGAGCGAGAAGGGTCAGAGGAAAGATGGATGGAAGGATGGATAGGGGCCGTTCCGTGAGCGAGGTAGGAAGGGGGGGGGAACGGGGGTAAGTGGGGGGTGGGTTGGATGCTGGAGGAAAATGGGGAGCCTGAAAGGGAGGGAGGGAGAAGAATAACCAAGCAAGAGTAGTATGGGAAGAAGAGAGCGGACTTCTCTTGTTCTTCTTCGGTTTCTTGCCTACAGTGAGGAGAGAGAGGGTGGGGAGGGGGTGGGGGGCTTGGGATTGAGCTTTGTGGGAAGGAGGCTGTGGTTTACGGATACCTGTGGGTGGGGGTGTGGGAGTGTTTTAATAGTAGAAATAGAAGGATTATATCTACTAATCTGCGAGTACCACCAGAGATGGGCAAGAGAGGGAAGGAGAGTGGCGAGAGCAATTGGCAGTTGATGGTGTCGCGTGTCGTCACAACAGAGACGAGGGGGATAGGGGAGAGAGTCCTTCGCAATGGAATGCGATGCCCGCGCCGAAGCCCACGCTTCCTGCTTTCATGAGTCTTCCTCTTTTGTTGGTGGTGGCGGTGGCCGTGAGTGTCTGTTTTCCGACAGACAGCCGAACGAAGGAAAGAGTAAACAACGAGAAAGGGAGGGGGGAGGGGGGGGCAATAGAACGTATGTGTGCGTCTGTGTGTGTTTGTGTTTGTGTGTGTGTTGCGTCTTTGTTTCACCCTTCGCGCTTCCTGAGCCATGGGTGGGCCAACACCTCGTGGATGCTCGGCCGCTGGTTGGGGTCCTTGGCGAGCATGCGTCGCACCAGTGCCTCCACTTTGTCTGACAGAGGAGGCGGACCGTTCCATGAACCTTCACTTCTGCTATTACCGCCTTGGGGACGGCCGCCGGTGAGGTCGGGCTCGCGGTGCTTGATGGCCTCCATCGTCTCTCTCTGGCTCTCAAAAAAGAAGGGTGGACGCCCTGTCAGCATCTCCGCCACCATCACCCCAAGCGACCACACATCGGTGCGCTGCGTGTGCGGCTGCCCGTGCAGCATCTCGGGGCTGAGGTAGTCCAGCGTACCACACACGGTCAGGCGGGGTGACGGCGATGCCGCTAGCACGCCATCGTGGCCGTTCTCCACACGCGTAGGTGTGCGCTGCTGCTGTTGGTCCCCTTCGTTCCTCCCTTGCCAATGGTCATGTTCTCTGATGTGGGACACGGTGGCGCCGAATGGGTCCGCGACCACCGCAGCATCGCCGTCGTCACTACTGCCGGCGATGCGCTTGGACCAGCCAAAGTCAGCAAGCTTAGCCACCCCACGCTCGTCAAGCAGCACATTCTCCAACTTCAGGTCGCGGTGCACGATGCCGTGGCTGTGCAGGTAGCTCAGTGCGCGGGCAATATGCCGTGTATACCGCGCGGCCACCTCCTCAGAGAAGTAATCCAGCCCATCACTCTCCACTCCTTCCTCGCCACCACCATTGTCGCGGTGCGCATCGTGGCGGTAGGTGGACGACTGCATCCTCTGCGCCGCACGATAGCGCCGCCGTCGTGCACCCACCCGCCGCAGCTCCTCCATCAACGTGCCACGCGCGCAGTACTCCAGCACCAGATGGATGTAGCCGTGAGACAGATAGTAGCTGTACAGGCGCACAATGTTTGGGTGCCGCAGGCGTCGATGTACATTCACCTCCCAAGCCAGCTGCCGACTCAGTCCCATCGCCTGCAGCTGCGGCTGGGCAATCTCCTTCAGCGCAAAGAGGTGGTTCGTAGGGAGGTGGGTGGCGGCGCAGACAACGCTGTAGCTCCCGTGTCCAATGACATCCTCGCGAAGGAAATCGGCATCGCTCAGGTCCTCTTGCCGGAATACGGGCTGCTGCTGCTGCTTCTGTTGCTGCTGCAGCGCGGCATCGTCTCTGCCCCTCGTCGCCTCCACAACAGCAGCATCACCAGGCCCTTTGGCATCGCGCCACATCAGGCACCTCGCCGAGTCCACCGCACCGTGAGAAGGCAGAGGAGGCGGCGGCAGCGATGGCGACGATATGGACATGTCCGAGAAGAGTGGTGTGCCGCACTCCTTTGACTCCTGCCGCACCTTCTTCGGCGGTGGCAGTGGCTGAAGCGGACTGCCGCTGCTGATGTTGCCGTTGCCGCACCCTATGGCTGTCCCATGGAGCCCCGCACATGGCGACGACGGATGTCCTCGTCTGTGGCTATCCCTGCCGTCACGGAGAGTGGCATCCGGAAACGTGGTTCCTTGAAGGTGCTCTTGGCGGCCGCGCGTTGCCGACAACACTCTGCCGTCTCGCACCGTAGCGGACTGTTGCCGTTGCAGCTGTAGTGCTTTACCACTCGACGTGGTGGTGGTCCTCGTCGTCGTTGTATTCACATTCCGGCTTTGCAGAACGTCAAGGGTGGGGGGCAGGTTGGTCGGAACTCGGGTGAGGGCCTCTGTGGTCCACAAGAATGGTTGCGGCATGTCTCTCGACGGCTAAGATGGAGAGGAAGAGGTGTCGGGATGTCTATACGCTCTTTCCAGTGGTGTGTAAAAACTCAAAACGAGAAACTGTGAATCTACTGATGGAAAGTAGGAAGTGAGTGTACAGATGAAGAACGAGCAGAGGAAGGGGGAGAGGGGGGGGGAATGATCTAGTGCCTCTGTAGAAGGTAATAGTGTAATCGGCCTTTCGAAAGCACAACAAAGGAGAAGGAAGGAAGTGTGAAGAGAGTAACAGCTATTGCGGAGGGGCTATCCCTGCATCCCCAACCCCTTTGCACATCTCTAACCTTCCCTCTTCCTCTCCCACTATTGTTCGTCGAAGGCGGAGGGCTGCACGAGCTGACATGGTCTTTCTCCTTTCTTCCATGTGTGGGGTTAACGAACAATCGCAACTAAACGGGATGGTATTGCCAAAGAGAGAAGGAAGACGACGAAGTGGAGAGGAGAAGGGTATGTTGAGATACACCTTTGCACACCCACCGATTCTTCCCTCCTCCCACACCCGCGGGCTATCCACTCCATCTCCTTCACTGTGCTCGGTCGTGCCATCACCGCAGCCATTCGGCAAGGTACGCACAGTCCTTTCGATTCATGACGCCTGACCCGGTCGCACTGCAGTTGGCGAGCTGTGGACAGCCTAGACAGGGAAAGCCGACGGCCGGCATGTACGCCCAGGTCGATGCGCCGGTGGCATGGGGATGACTCCGCAGAGGTGTGGCGGCGACGTGCGACGGGGAGAGCGAGGAAGGCCTGGAGATGTCAGCCGGGCCCCACACAGCCTCCTGCGCCATGGCTGCCTGCAGCACCGCAAGGTAGGTGGCAGAGGACGACGGCCGGGCTTCCTCCTGGTGTCCGCCTTCCGCGGTTTCTCGCTCTCTCTTCGTCCCTCCTTCTTGGAGTGGCGTGGGGTCCTGCAGACGGCGACGCTGCCCCGGCCATTGCGGGGCGGCCGTGAAGTGTCGCATCACGTTCCCACCCGTCGCCAGCTGGTACCGCGGCTCCTCGTGCCCCATCGCACTGGCGTAGAAGCTGTCCGTGTTGCTGCCTCCGCTGGCGTAGTAGGTACGGAAAGGGCCAAGAAGCTCGTCCACGACGCCATCCAGGACGAGCGTCTGCATCAGCGCGCGGACATCCTTCGACTGGATTCGCTTTGCCGAAAGAGAGACGTGCTGCGGCGGGGGATGAAGGCCCGGTGCAGAGGCTGAGGGAGGAGGGAAAGAGGTAGGGAAGGTCCGATCGGCCAGCGTGGCCGCGCGCTGCGACTGTGGCAAGGAATGAGGAGAAGGCAGGGAGGAGCCCGTCTGCTGGGGTGAAGGCCCGAATGGGCCGCTGGTGAGCGGGGCGCCACCACCGCTAGAGTGGATAAACGCAATCGGGCTTCCTGGCTGCTCCCCTTCCCGCCCCCGCGCGCCGAACGTGTAGTCGTCCTCGTCCTCTCTCTCCCGTTTGACCAGAGCGTCGAGGTCGAACTGGTTCTGTTCGACATCTCCATCGGGGCTGCGACCGTCGTCGCTGACCTTTCGTGATGGGTTGCTGGGGCTGATGCCACCTCCCGCGGTCGTCTGCTGCTCCACGAACTGCTCAATCTGCTTCAGCCCAACAGAACGAAAGCGCGAGACGAAGGACACGATGCGCTGCCGCAGCTCGTCGACAAGAGCCACGTCGAGGTCCTCGCCACAGTACAAGGTTCCGCCCGTCACCTGCGCGGAGGGCTGCAGGTGAAACAGCAGGTAGACCTTCTTGGCCCGGTTGGTGAAGGAGCGCTGCTCCTGAATCTTTTGCGCCTGCGTCAGTGCACGCAACGCCTTCAGGATGTCCGACTTGGGCATGCGCAGGCGGGCCGCCAGCTGCTGCTGATCGATGCCGCTCGCCCCGGCCGCCCGGACAGTGTCGTAGACGAGAGAGAAGCTCTCGCTCATGTCGCTGTGGGCCAGAGAGAGGTAGATTCTTGGCTGGCCACCACCACCACCAGCGCTGGCGTGACTGGCACCGGACTGATGCAGCGCGATCTTGCGATGCTCAAGGAGTCCGCGGATGGCCGCAGACACCCGCTCAGGCCGTTCGTCCAGCTTGTGCTGGAGCACATCCATGGCGACCTGCGTCTCCCCGCTGCTGGAGAGGTGGCAGAGGATCCTGCTCTGCAGTTCCGCAAGGTCAGCCATGAGGATCAGCTTTTGTGTCCCTTTCTGCTCTGCGGTGCTCTGTTACTCGTTTTATGGTATTCTTGCTGGGTGCAACGTACGAGAATGTGTATTGAGGTCCACTCTCTTGGTCCCACGAAAGAAGAGAAGAAGAGTAGAAGGGGGGAGGGGTGACAACAGCTTTGTGCTCGTACAGTACCACTCCATTTCTGGGCACCTCGCGACAGAGCAGCACTGCCCCCCGCCTTCCGGAAGGACCCGAAGACCAGCACATCAAGGAGCATCCGGTCCCCACACGCAGACATCAGCATCGCCGGCTTTTACTCCGCTCCGTATCCACACATACGCACGCACATATGCACGGGTGCGCATGGTGCGTGTGTGTGCGCTATTTGCACTGGTGTTCTGGGGGTGTTGGAAGGTGTTAGGGGGGAAGTCTGACATATCATTTGCGCGCGAGAGAGACGGGGGACGGGGGAAGAAGGGGGAAGACAGAGAAGTAGGACGGGGGGAGGGGGGCCAATATACGGGCTAGCGGCGCCTGAGTGTGTCTGCGGCGAAGAACAGGGAAAGGGCGTACAGGCAAAGGGGAAGGAGGGAGGGAGGGGGAGAACAAAGAGGCAGGAAAGGAGAAGGCGCAGTCAGCGGCAAAGAAGGGAAATTTGGCACCCACAGAGAGAGGAGGAGAGCGCGTGCATGTGCATGTGCGTCTGTGTGTGTCAAGGCGACAAGGCGTTCCTGTCGTTCCCTACGTCTTCCCTTACCCTTCCCCCCCCCCCCCCCTCTCGCTGGCATGTGATAGAAGATCAACAATAAAGTAGAGCGAAGGGGGAAACGCAAAGAGACAGACAGAGAGAGAGGTGGTTGTTAAGGTAGTTTCGGGGCCAACGAGAAGACAGAGCCAAATAGCAAAAAGGAAACGAAGTGAAGGGGCAAAGGAGAGGAGAGAGAACATCCCTTTGGCGGGATCCTTTTTTGAGAATAGCAAGAAAAGCAAGGCAACTGGCGATGGAGAGCTGAGAGGGGGCAAGGGGGGCACCTCCACCCCATAGTAGCAACCATTATGACGGCAATGACCCACTGCGGGACTGTGAAGAATCGTGCTGTGAGGAGAAAGGGAGAGGAAGTTGTGCCTGCTGGCTTGTGGGTAGGTGGAAAAGGGGAGGGGCTCTGTCAGCGGCGGATTCCCCAGTCCCGCCCCCCCCCCCCCCCCGCCCCAACACACACACACACACACACACACACACACACACACACACACACACACTTGCCAAGTTTGCCTTCGTCTTCTCACAACTCTTCCCCGCCGAGGCTGCGGGCGACGGTGGCGACTGCGGCCTGAATGGACGCTGTCATCGCTGCCACGTCTGTGGCCGGGCTGTCGGCATGCACAGAGAGGGACATGCGAATCTCATTCTCGTCAATCACGTAGCCCAGCCCATAGCCAGCGTAGACGCTTGGGCCGAAGGTGTAGTAGCGCAGCCACGGTCGGTTGAACTCGCATGTGTTCAGGAGGTAGGTGCTACTGGTGGTGTACAGCTCGTCGTCAAAGAAGGCTAATGCGGCTTTGTCACCGTTCAGCATGGCAACATGGCGCAGTGCCATCAGGTGCCGGTCCACGCCTTGTCCGTTGTTGGCCTCGACAATCAGCTCGTCATGCTTGCGCGCGGCCACCTTCAGCAGCTTGTTCAGCTCCTCCTTGTGGGTTGTCGAGATGGTGGGGCCTGTCGGCGCCGCGGCGGTGGCAGCGGAGGAGGAAGAGCTATCCGCAGAGCGGGCGGCTGCGGTGGTGTCGCTGTCTGTGTCCACCCCGGCCGTCGTTGCCTTCTTCAGCGAGGCGACCTTCTCGGCGACTGCGCGGGCCTCGCTGGTCGCGCTGCGCAGAATCTCGCTGGACCCGTGGAAGAACCCCGTTGTCGAGCACGTCTCCGAGGTAGCGCACAGTTTCTCGTGCAGGGTGTACCGCGCCACCTGCAGCGTGAGCTGCACAAAGGCGTCGGGGCTGATGCCCAGCTCCGCGATCTTGGCGCGGCCGTAGGGCAGGACGAGGGAGTGCACCTCCGTGTCCGTGACCAGTGCCGTCGCCTCCTGTCGTGCGCTGCGAATGTACGCCGCGAAGGACTTGCCATAGGTGATGTGCATGTGGCGCAGGATGGCCTGCGTGGCGGCCGCGTCGACGCCTGCGGCGGACACGGCATTACCGTCCCCAGCGAGGATCGACAGCACGCCGTCGATCCAGTACGCCCACTGCGCGCGGTGGCTAAAGGTTGGCTCAAAGTTGAAGGCGAGCTGGCCGTCCGCGGAGACGATCATCTGGTGCTTGTCGTACCACCGGTTCTCCATCTCCTCCCTGCTGCCGTGCAGCGCGGCGGACTCGGCGCGGGACTGATCGTCGGCCCACGGCTTGCTGTCGAGGCACACCACCAGAATGCTCTCGTGGATTGCCTGCAGTTCCGCGGCATTCTCGGGCGTCTTGATCAGCTCCTGATACGCCTGGGCCCACATGGAGCGGCTGCCCGCTGTGAGCACCGACACCGGCGTCGCATTGTCCATGTCCGGGGTCACCGTCAGAAGCACCTCAAAGGCCTTCTGGATGAGGCTGCGGTCATGCACAGCGCCGGTCGCCTCGTCAAACAGCTTCACACAGTAAAGGTGGCCGTCGTGCAGGACGACGACGTGCTGGAGCTTCTCGAACGGCGTTGTGAAGACATTGTCCACCTCCTTGGTGGGGATGAGGCTGCGACCGAACTCCGTCAACAGCGGGGAGACGTCAAAGATGCCCTTGGATCCAGAGGAAGAGTACGACGACGACGGGTCCGGGGCCACCAGGCCGTTCTTCCGCACGTCCTCTATCCACTTGGCAATGCCGTAGACCATGCCTGCTGCCACACCCGCCTGGGTACCGTCAGTGCCCGCGACGCCATCCTTCTTAATCACAAAGGCCTTGTTGTGCTTCACCTCGAGCGGTACACGGCTGGTGAGCAGCGCCGTCTGCTGCAGGCCCTCGACGTAAGAGAACGGGAAAGTCCCCGCAGCGGCCGCGGCCTTGTCATTGTCCATGATCGTCTTCTGCAGCACCGACGCCGACTGCGAGACGAAGTTGTCGAGCTTCTCAAAATGGCTCGTGACGCTATCGCCTGATTTGAGGGCGAGCACCGAGGCCTTGTACCGCTCCACGGTGCTGGCAATGGTGGGAATCCCAAGACGCGGCAGATTCAGCACATTCTTGCTGAGATCGGCAATGGGAATGCGCTTCATGGCGGTTGAGGGAATACGGTTTGTGTGTGTCTGTGTGCAAGGGAGAGTCCTTCTGCAAGTGAGATATGGGCAAGCTACAGTTGCTGAAGTGTCTGTACGTGCCGTATTATAGATGGTGTTACAGGTGCGTGTGTGGGCCTCTCACTCTAACTCGCGATTAATCGGTCTTTCCTGCCAACGCAACAAACAAAAAAGAATCTCCTCTCTCCTTTACCTTCTGCTTTCCGTCAGTTCTCGCCCTGCGGCAGCTGGAGCGAATATGAACGTAAACGAGTTCGCTAAGTGGCTTTGCGAGGTTCTACTACATGTCAAGGAGGGAGGGGAGGGGGAGAGGGGGGGGGGGGGTATGGTACCTGGGACTCAGCACTGAGCATGTCCATGGGCCTGCTAACGGAGTGAGATAGTAATGAAAAAGGAGGGGCAAAGGGGATCCCTGGGACACTGCTGCAGTCCGTGCAGCCCGTTCTCGCCCTCCCTGGCTCTTTCTCGTGCTGCTGCGTACATGTCCGTGTGTAGGAGGCGCATGTGCAGGAGGGTGAGCGGGATTACGTGTGTGTGTGTGCGTGTGTTGGTTAACGTGTGAGTGGGGAGAGTGGGTGGTGGGTTTGGTGCAGCGCTCAGCAACGGAGGGAGGGAGGCGGAGGGTCGGTTGGTGAAGGAAGGGTAAAGGAGCAGGAGTGAGATGTGGAGAGTGAAGGCACAACATGAGGGGAGAGCGGCTGCTGACGCACAGCGTGAGAGGGGTGAGCCCACGCAAGAGGGAGTGCTTTGGTTGCACGCGGAGAAGGAGGAGAGAGAACTGGCGTCCCGCAGCTCGGGAGAGCCCACACATGCCCTGGCCCTCCGCCCCTTAGACGCTCTGGGCGTGTGCGTCCTTGTCCGCTTCGTGCGTTTCCTCGCCCTCCACGGTCCAGCCGCGGATAACCCGATCGTACTCAACGTCGGAGTACGCCTCAAAGATGAGTGGGTCTGTTGGGCTGAGGAAGTTGAAGTTGCCCTTGGCGAAGCTCTCGTCGGGGATGCGGTCGAACAGGGCGGTGTGGAAGCGGATGTAGTGCACCAAGGTGTAGTAAGTGTACATCGGTACATCCTCGGGCCGCGGCAGGGGGCAGAACTTCATGAGGAAGCCCATCAGCATCATGTCCGCGCCTGGCCCATCGTGCAACAGCGCCTCCTCAAAGTTCACGGCCGTCACATAGTACATGTCGCGGATGTAGAAGCGAATCTTGTTCAGCGGCGGACGGCCCATAATATCCTCCGAGGTGCTGGCCCATGAGTCGAACATGGTCGCTAGCAGCTCCTCAAGAACCTCGCGGCGGCGGTTGAACTTCTCAATAGGGATGCTGGTGGCGCGACGGCTGACAAGGTGGACATGCAGGACGTAGAGCCAGTAGGTCAGGTCCATCTCGGCGTACTGGAGATCGAACAGCGCCTTCCACTCGGGTAATGAGATGTGGTGGCACAGGTGCCCCGAGATAAACTCGGAGACGGCACGGACCTGGCTGCCCATGGTCATCCATCGTGGCCGCTCGCCCTCGTAGATCGCCATGGAGCTGGGGTCGCGCACGTCGATGCCGCTGTACCGCTCCTCGTTCTCCTCGACGAGTTTCAGCAACAGCTCCTCGGCAGGCACCACATCCGTGGTCGCCCGCGGTGTGAGGAAGCCGTCGGGGATGACTTTCAGGAACTTCTCCTCGCTCACACCCTTGAACTCACTCCCAAGGCTGGCCCAGGCGGCGCCAGCCATCCACGACGCCCCAGCGCCAACGGTGGCGACGTGCGAGCTGGCATCTGGTGCGGAGGAGGAGCTAGACGGGGAGGACGAAGAGGGCTGCGCAGACGCCGCCGCAGCCGCGGCTGCTGCTGCCGCCTTGTCGGCTGCCTTGCCACTGCACAGGCGGGCAATGGTGCGCGCTAGCATGCGTACTGCGTATGTTGTATGTTGTGTTGGTACCTGAGCTTGTCCCTTTGCGTCGACTCCTGTGAGGACGAACGCCTGGCACGACAAGTTTCGCGGTGAGAGATCAGCTATTAGTTGCTTCGAGTGAGAAAAGGTTTACTGGTGTCTGTGAGAATAAAGAAGAGAAGATACCAACACGTCTTAGTCAACAGGAAAAGGAAACAGAGAGAGACTATGCACAATGGGAGGTGCAATAGGGAAAGAAAACGCAGCTCAGGACGAGTCTCGCCAAGACAGCAGGAAGGAGGATGAAGGGAGTGTTTGTGTGGATCCATCCAGACGGCTGTGCATCATCCATCCTTCTCTCGGCAGCCTCCCCCACGCACCCAGTGGGGAGGGAATCGCTGCGTCGAGTGTTCCCAGCTCCGCTCTTTCCCAGTGCACAGAGAGAAAGAGTGGAGGCTCGTGCGTCTCTCCATTCTCTCCTTTCTCTCCTTTCTCTCCTTCATTTCTTGTTCGAGAACAACACAGCATCCATCCTGCTGGCAACGCAACACTGAGGAGGGAACACACATATATATGTACGGAGAGAGGGAAAGAGAAGGACAAAACGGGAGAGAGCAAAACGGGGAGGGGGAGGGGGGGGGGAAGGAGATCGGCTCGCCATCACTCCCTACTCCAGCATTGCCACCCCACCCCACTGCGTGCCCCCTGTTTCCTCAGTTCTGCCCCGTCGCCGCGCGCGAGGCCTCGATGCGGGACATCTGGCCGATAATGTAGTCAAACGTGTCGTCGAGATCCTCGTCCTCCCAGTCCTCTTCCCAGCTCTTGGCCACCTCCTCGTCGAACTGGCCGCTGATCTGGCGTGCTGACAGCGTGCGCATGCTGCCGCCGCTTGCAGGCACTTGCCCACCAGTGGCGGTGGCGGCGGGCTCGTAGCTCTTGAAGTCCGCAAAGGTGTCCGCCGACTCAACGTACCACGCGGACCACTGCTCCGTGTTCTTGGGCGGCTGCAGGGAGATGTTGACCGTCTGCAAAATGGAAGTGCTGGTGGCGCTCGCATCGGGCTTCTGGTCAGCGGGTGCTGCCACCGCTGCCTTGGGGGGCATGTTGATGTCCCGTGCGCGTTCCTCTGAGGGGAAGAGGGGGGAGGTAGGAAGGAAGCTAACGACAACGTAAAGTTCAAAAGGCAGAGTTCAATATAGTACTTAGTAAATGAACTGCTAAATCTCTCTCTTTCTTGCTCTTGTTCTATTGTTGTATGAAGCGACAAGACGGGAAAAGAAGAGAGAGAGAGACGTGCTTGCCCACTTCCCTGACGATCATGACGATGCTGATGAGGTGGAGAGGTGCCAACTCTCGTCCTCCCCTTTCCCCGTCCTCTTCTTCGTTTCCTTTGCCGCACCTGAGTTGAGAGGGAGGTGTGTATGTGTGTGAGAGGGTGTGAGGGAATGCCTCGCCGGATTGAGGGGGGGGGGGGAGGGAGAGAAAAGGAGACGAAGGGATGGTGGGGAAGCAGGAGAGAGGAGGAGTAGCCCAAAAGGAATGGAGGGAGGGAGGGTGGTGCCTACAGAGCTGCCTGCATCGCTTGCTGAGCCGCATCCCTCTCCTCCTCGAGCCGAATCTTCTCGGGGTCGGCGGTCAGGTAGCAGCCCTGGCACCGCGCCGGGCACGTCGTGCGCTGCGCCACGGCGTTCAGGGAGATGCCGTAGTTGGACATGAGGTGGTTCAGGAGGGAGATCCCCCGTCCCTTGGTGGGGCTGAACATCTTCTCCATATCGGTTGGCTTGATGATGTAGTTGCCGTTGCGGTCCACGTCCACCTCAATCCCTACGTGGTAGCCGCCGAACATTGTAAAGGTTACCACCATGTCACTCTCGTTCATGATGCGAAACGAGCGGGGGACGGCCTTGTCGTACACCCTGCGGAACACGCGGTTGCCCATGCGTGGCTGGCCGTAGGTGTACACGGTGATGTCGGGGATCGGGTAGTCCATCTTGGCAAGTGCGCGGTGCGCGCTGTACGCGCACAGTGACGCAAGGGCACCGCCAAGGCTGTGGCCAGTGGTGAAGACACGATAAACCGTGCCGGAGTCCTCCTTCAGGACCGCCAACAACTTGGGCATCACCTTGGGCTGCATTGCACGCCAGATGGCGAGGAAGCCGGCATGGCACGTGGGTCGCCATGACGACTTGGCTAGCAGGCTCCGACAGCACGAAGCGCAGCCAAGATATGCCTTGTTCATGGTGCTCGCAATGGTGGACATCCCGTCGCCGCCCTCGCTGTTGCCGTTGTCCTCCTCCGGCAGCGGTTCCTCCATCTCACTCCACACCACGCGGTGCATGTTGGCGTCGTACTTCGCGTTGGACAGGTTCGCCGTACCGCGGAAGGCAACGACGATGCGCGGGGCCTTGCCACGGTGCTCCGGCTCCTCCACGTCTATGCGGCAGATGAGTACCTGCACTTCCTTCACCACCGTCACGTAAAGGAGCTTGTAGCCATACTTTTCGCAGTTGATGGGGAGAAGGCCGGTGCCCACCACCGGCGCCGGAGGAGCGGCTGCGGTGGCTTGCGTAGTGGGGGTAGCGGGGGCAGTAGTAGTAGAAGCAGCAGCTCCGTCACTCCCCCTCCCCGGCTGCGGTGACTGCGGTGATGCTGTGCGGGTAGGGGAGGAAGACCGAGAGTCGTCCACGGGTACGCTGACCGTGTCCTCGCTGCTGCCGAGCTCTGATCCGGTGGCGGACGCAACGGGCTCTACATCCACGGCAGCAGCAGTATCGTGCTGATGTTGCTGCTGCTCCCCTTCGAGCCCCCTCTTCTTCTTTAGCTTCTTCTGTTCCTCTCCTCCCTCAACCATCTCGTTTGCCCTCTCCCCACCACCACCATCCTCCTCCTCCTCCTCTCCTTGCCCGTCCTCGTCCCGCTCCGACTCCGACTCCGACGCGGCACAGCAGCCGCAGAAGATCTTCTTCACACCGTGCACGGCTGCCTTGGGCACGTTCTCGGGAGCAACCTTGAGGCCAGTCTCAATGTGCGCGTCGCCCGCGCTCTCCTCGACTCCGTAGGCCTCCCACGACAGGTTGTAGCAGTCCACCGCCGTCTCCAGATTGAAAAAGGGCAGATAGCTGCATGTTTGGAAGGGTCTGTAGGCGGCGTCGATGAAGTTCATCTCGAACTTGTCTAGGTTGCGTATGGGCCTCTCCAGTAGGTTGCGCTCTGCCGTGCTGACAAGCGCGCCAAGCTTGTTGCGCGCCATCACGATGGACCGGAGGATGAAGGAGCCGGGAGTCCTGCCCGCTTTGTCGGCCTCCGCCCCCGCCGCATCAGCGCCGTCAACGGCCGTGTCGGGCAGAAACCGCTCGTACGCCCGCAACACCTCCCCCTCTCCCTCGGCCTCGTTGCTGGCGCCGTTGCCGCTCAACGCGGAGTGGGTGCGTCCGTGGGTTGGCCACGCCGCGTTGGTGAGAGTAGCAGTGGTGGGCGAGCCGCCGCGGCTGCCGGGGCGGCTCGCGGGCCGCGTGAAGCCGCTCAGTGCGCTCGCCCGGCCGTAGCCATCGTGGCTGCGGGAGCGGCGATGCACGAGTTGGCTCGGCGAGCGATGAGGGCCCATGGCGTCGCCGCCGCCGGTGAAGGAAGACACAAACGAGCAGTTCCGAGTTTGCCTAACCGAATCGCCCGCACCACCGCCATCGTCGGTGGTGCGCTGCTGCAAGCGGGAGCGGCGCTTGGCCGGGCCCTCCACCATGTACAGCGAGTTGCCAAGTGGTTCCTCGCCGAGTCTGGTGGTGTTCATTATGTCCCTTCGCCCAAAGGAGGGGGCGTTGTTGTTGTTGTTGCTGTCCGTGTTTCGGTTGCTGTTCCCCTCGGCGAGGAAGTAGGTGGAGAATCTGTCCATGTTCATGATCTTGCCCCCGTACACGCGCCGAAAGAGGTCATCGTCAGCGCTGCGGCCGCCCCAGCCGGAGGCGGTCATCGCGGAGGCACTCCGCTTTGCTGGGGTAACCGTGAATGTGTGCGTGCGTGCGAGCGGACCAGGCCCATCCTCCCCCTCGCTTCCGTTGCGTGCACGTCTGGGCCTGTTGTGGTTGTTGGCGCTGCTCGTGTTCGCGGCGGCCGGGCCAGCCGCGTCGGCTTCCTCCTCGGTTCTTGCGTGGTTCTGCGACAGGTGGTGCAGTGCACGCAGGTCCTCGGCCCGAAGCGTTTTCGCTCGTCTCAGGCAGTCATCGTCCCCGTCCTCGCCGTCCCCGCCGAAACCAAGCTGCGAGTCCTTGTTCGGCGCGGCCCGCGTCCCCCGCGCACCACTCCCGCCCGCGCCCTCCGCTAACACGTCGGCCTCGCTGTTGTCCCTGCTGCCGCCGTCCAGCCGCTTCGCATTCCCGGAGTCCTGCTGCGGAAGGGGCGACTCACTCCCTTTCTGGGTTTGGTAGTCGGCGGGGGCGTGGGCTGGGCTTTGGGGCTTTGTTCGCACCGCCGCCCTATTCCCACTGTTGATGTTGTGTTTATCCTTCTTCTTCTTGGCGGGGGTTGCGTTGCTGCCCACGACAAGGTCGTGATCCTCCTCCGCCTCCTCGGACCCCGACCCCGACGGCTCATGGAGGAGGTGGGATTCAGACAAGACAGGCGCACCGCCGCCACCGGTGGTGCTGGCGTTGGTGTCCATGTTGCGGGCGACGGCAGCGAGCGTCGACACGTCCGTCATCCAGCTCAGGTCATCCCCGAACGAGCCACCACCATCGACTTGGCTGTGCCCGCTGAAGTGGCGGTGCCAGTCACGCGTGTGGCGACGCCTCTGCTTCGCGAGGAACTGCCGCTTGCGGAACTCAAACTGAGTCTTGTAGAAGCGCGTCTCCTCTTCCTCGGTGTAGAAGATGTACTGGCTGCCGCCGTGACGGGCCAGCCACCGGTACCACGTGTCGGGCCACACCATGAACTTCCAGCGCTGGTCCGTGGGGTGAATAGGCACCCCTTCGGGGCGGTTGCGCGAGGTGTAGACCAGCGTCATGATGTTCGTGAAGCCGCACGCGATCATGACGGCGGGCAGCTGAGAGAAAGGCGTCAGTGACGCCGTGGCGGCGAAGTCGCGGTTGTAGTAGAAGAAAAACACAAAGCAGTGGATGATGTAGTACACAATGGTAACGAGGAACACCATGATGAAGACACGGCAGGCGAGCTGCTGGGGCCGACTCTCCAAGTACGGCTTGTTGCCGAGGTAGTTGCGCAGGTAGAACAGCAGGCCAAGGCACACGACGCCGCCAAAGAGCAGGAGGGCAATCTCCGCCCAGTACACGCCCCGGAACTTTTCGGCCGTGTTCGATCCAGGGCTCCAGTTCCCCGGCTCGATCGCGCAATCGACAATGTCCAGCGTAAAGACAGCGGTGATGTACATCACGGTGACCACCTTGGTCCACGCCGGGGGGTCGTAGACGTTGGGGCTGGTGAAGAGGGCCGCCCAGACGCGCTCCGCAAACGACTTCCGCGGCCGGTTGCGATGTCTCTCCATGTCCTCACAGGCGTCACAGCTGCCCGTCTCGCTCTCCGTGTCGGAGCTGGGGTGATCATCATCATCATCATCGCCGTCGCCGTCGTCGCCGTCATCGGAGTGGCTCCCCTCCTTGTCCTTTTGGGCGGTCTTCTTGTTCTGCTTGGCCTCGCTTGCCCCGCGCTGGGTCCAGAACATGGAGGCCGTCATGACGGAGAACATGAAGGCGATCGTGATGGTGATGAAGTAGATGGGCATGCGGAACTCGAGGAACGCCAGGAGCACTGGCAGCGGCTGCGTGACCATGTTGCACGCGTAGAGCGGGTCCAGGTACCACACGAGGGCAATCTGCAGAATGATAACCCAGCTCTGCTCGTACAAGGTCGCCGTGTAGCGCTGGGACGCGACGAACCGCATGAGGTGAAGGAAGGAAAGAAGGAGAAAAGCGTACCGCCAGATGAGGGAGCCAAGAGTGTAGGCACGCTTCTGATACGTGATGCCCACCGCCGCCGCAGAGGAGCCTGCGATGGCGTCGGCCAGCTCCTGCGGCGGAGCCACGAGTGTCACCTCGACCTGCTCCTTGTCGAACGTGGTGGGCCGCATCAGGAGCAAATCTTCTGGTAGGCGGACGGGACGGCAACGGCTGTGCTCTCTCTCGCAGGTCAGCTCCGCCGTGAACGTGACGCCGGTGGAGGAAGACGGGGAGCCGGGCAGCGGCGCACCGTTGGCGTCGAGCGCCTTGGTTGCCACCCGCGCCTGGATGGTGTAGGTTCGCGTCTTCTCCGTCTGCGCCGTACTGCGGGGCAAGCTCAGCACGACCCTGCGGTACAGCTTCAGGTTGTCATTCAGGAAGCTAAGATCGCCCCCCGCCCACGTGATGTCCACTGCCCCCGGCGGGGCAGCGGGTGCCGTCGACGCCGTCCGCGTCACGCACGTGCTGGACCAGCGGTCCCAGTGACGCAGGTGCGTCGTCAGGCCCCTGCCGCACACGTCGACAACGGACCACTGCGCCTGGGGAATGACCTCCACGACGAGGCAGGCCACGCACATCAAGTACCACAGCGCGAAGACGGCCTTGACGACAAACGTCGAGAGCGACTCCACCTGCAGCTCAATCGGCTCGTAGAAGCGGCGGGCGAACTTGTGAGGCAGCCCGATATGTGTGTGGGTGGCGGCGTGGCCGTCCTTGTTTGCGCGATGGTTGTCATCTCCCTCTCCATCTCCATCAGCAGCAGAGGTAGGAGGAGGAGGTGCCGCGGTAGAGTTGCCAGTAGCAGCGCCATCTGCTGGCGGCAGCGTGGTGGTTGAACGGGCAGCTGTGGGTGCCATGTCATTATTGCTGATGCCGCTACCGATGCTGGCCTGACGAGTGGCGAAGCCTTGCCGACGGTTGGGTGATGGCCATGGCGCGTTTGGTGAAGTGGTGTAGAAAAAGGAAACCCCCGTCGGCTCGCCATCCTCGTTGGCTTGTCTCGCCTCCCCTTGGTGGTCTCCCACCCCCACCATCTTCTTCTTGCCCATATCAGCAGCACACTCGCCCTTACCCTTTGCTCTCCCTTCTGGGTCGGCCTGGCTAAAGTTGTGGCGATTCTGCGTGTTCATGGAGTGGATGCCCGCCCCAAGCAGCGTGGCAAATGGGTCGTCGGGGTCGTTGCCGACGAGGAACAGCTGACGATGCGGGGCCGCGGGGATGGTGCGGCGTCGTGACGACCCTCTGCCGTCCCCTGCCACCTGCGTAGAGGCGTCGAGAGGGAATGAGGACTTTCGTCTTCTCTTTTCCTTCTTTTTGTCCTCCTCTTCCCTCTCTGCCTGCCTCGCCTTCTCCCCACTAACAGTTCCCGTCGCATCCTGCCTCGCCCGTCGGGCCGGTGCCGTGGGTGGGGGTGTGGGCTTGGGTGTGGGGGGCACGTTGGTCACTACACTGCCTCCCCCCGGCTGGCCGCTGCTGCGCGGATGGCCATGGGGGTGGCCACCAGCCTCCTCACCGTCGCGAGCATCCTTGTGGGTGCTAAGGGGGAGGAGTGTCTCGTTCCCTTGTGACGGGGACGACGGCATGGCCCTTCCGTACGCCAACGCGTATCGCCGCACGTGCCGGTGAGGCCCCAAAAAGCTGCGATGAATGGGGACAAGAATACGTCGATACTCCCTCGGCAAGTGAACGTTTGCGTTAATTATACTTGTTTCCTTCTGTGTGTTTCTTCCTTGTTGTGCTGTTGTTGCCCTATTCCTACATGCTGCTCCACAGAGGAGAGGGAGAGAGAAGAGACCCGCAACGGGAGACAAGTAGAGGACGGGTTCACCACTGCCATCACCACTACCACTGAGGCAACACACAACGTGCGACTGCGCTCCCTCACATTCACTCACACATACACATTACCTTCCGATGTCATGATGTCATATAATATGTTCCTAGTGTGCTCGTGCCGCAAGCAGTCGTAATAGTGGTGGTGGTGATGTGGTAGGGGGTAGTCGAGAGAGGGCGAGAGCGAGAGGGGGGGGGGGGCAAGACTGCATGACGACGAGCGGAGAGGATCGAAATCGTAGATAAAGAAAAAAAGAGAGGGGAGGGAGAGAAAGGGAAAGAGTTATGACAGTGGTTCCTGCGGAGTTATCGTCGAACTCGTCTTGTTAAATGAATGGGGGGGGAGAGGGAGGGGGCGGGGGCGGGGGAACGGTGCTATTGTGGGAGGGAGGGAGGAGCAGACGACGACAAGGTGGGGCCGCCTTGGGGAACAAACGTGTCCGAGCCGGCTACAGCCGGCGGCGCTGACGTCTGGTGTTGGCCTCGCTGCCGTTCTTCTGCTGCCGGGGTGGATGCCTTTGTCTCGCCGGACACGTGGCGTTTTCTTCGCTGTCCTTGTCCTCGTGCTCGGATCCGTGGCCCGTGCCGCCCTCGCCCTCCACCTCCTCTTCCCGTCTGCTGCACGTGCCGGGGACTCCCACGGTTCATAGCAGCGGCGCCGACGTCGCCGTCGCCGTCGCCGTCTCCGGGCCACGCTTCACGGCGAACTGCAGCTTCGTCTGCTTGGCGTCGAGGGTGACCTTGACCGTGCTGTTCGGCGGCAGCTCCTGCGCAATGATCATGCGGCTGATCTCTGTCGTGATGTGCTTCTCCACCCAGCGACGCAGCGGGCGGGCCCCCATCTCCGAGTCAAAGCTGCTCTCCACGACAAAGTGCTTCGCCTCGTCGGTGAGGGTGATGGCGATGCCTTGATCCTGCAGGCGCCCGTTGAGCTCCGCGACGGCGAGATCGATAATGCCGTTCATCTCCTCGAAGCCGAGAGAGCGGAACAGGATGATGTCGTCGAGACGGTTCAGCAGCTCCGGGCGGAAGAACTTCCTGACCTCGGCCATCACCTTTGTCTGCGTGGCTTCGTAAGCCTGCGGGGAGGTGCCCATGTGGTGCAGGTGCTGCGAGCCCAGGTTCGAGGTCATGATGATGATGGTGTTGCTAAAGTCGACGGTGCGGCCGTGGCTGTCCGTCAGCCGGCCGTCGTCGAGCACCTGGAGCAGCACGTTGAAGACGCTGGGGTGCGCCTTCTCCACCTCGTCAAGCAGGACGACGGTGTGCGGGCGGCGGCGCACCGGCTCCGTCAGCTGGCCGCCCTCGTCGTGGCCCACGTAGCCAGGCGGCGCGCCAATAAGCCGTGCCACGGCGTGCTGCTCCATGTACTCGGACATGTCCACGCGCACCATGTGCTTCTCATCGTCGAAGAGCTCTGCTGAGACGGCCTTGGCGAGCTCCGTCTTGCCAACGCCGGTGGGGCCAAGGAAGAGAAAGCTGCCAGAGGGGCGGTTCGGACGCGACAGGCCGGCGCGGGAGCGCAGGATGGCCTCTGCAACGCGATCGACAGCCTCGTCCTGGCCCTTTACACGCTTGTGCAGCTCGTCGGACAGGTGCAGGAGGCGCTCGCGGTCGGTCTGGCTCAGCTTGGTAACCGGAATGCCCGTCCAGCGCGCGACGACGGCGGCGATGTCGGTCTCCGTGACCTTGCCCTGCACCATGGTGGCCTTCTGCGACTCAATCTGCTCCTTGAGCGAGCGGATCCTGTCCTGGATGAGCGGGATGACGTTGTACTTGAGGTCGGCGGCCAGCTCCATGTCTCCGTTGCGCTCCGCCCGCGCGAGTTTGTTGCGCTTCTCGTCGAGCTTCGTCTGCGTGTCCTGCAGCTCCTCGATCCGGCTGCGCTCTTGGGTGTACTTGTCCAGCAGAGGGCCCAGTCGCTCGTCGATCTTTTGGATTTCACCCTTGACCTTTGCGAGGCGGTCCTTGGAGTCCTTGTCCCGCTCCAGTGCCTTGGCCTCGATCTCGAGCTGCCGCTTGTTCCGCTCCAGCGCGTCGATCTCCGCCGGGCGAGACGAGAGCGTCACACGGACATTTGCGCAGGCCTCGTCGATCAAGTCGATCGCCTTGTCGGGCATAAATCGGTTCGTAATGTAGCGCTCCGCCAGCTGCGCGGCGACCACGACTGCCTTATCTGTGATCTGCACGCCGTGGTGCTGCTCGTACCGCTCCTTGATGCCGCGCAGGATGCTGATGCACTCGTCCACGGACGGCTCGTTCACGTACACCGGCATGAACCGCCGCTCAAACGCGGCATCCTTCTCCACGTACTGGCGGTACTCCTCCAGCGTTGTCGCCCCGATGGTGCGCAGCTCCCCGCGTGCGAGTAGGGGCTTTAGCAGGTTCGCCGCGTCCATCGCGCCATCGCCCTTGCCAGCGCCGAGCACCAGATGAATCTCATCAATAAAGAGGATGATCTTGTCCTGGTTCTCCTTCACCTCGTTCAGGACGGCCTTGAGCCGCTCCTCGAACTCTCCACGGTACTTGGCGCCGGCGATCAGCGCACCCATGTCGAGGGAGAAGATGCGGACCCCCGCTAAGGTGTCTGGTACGTCGCCGCGGACAATCTGCTGGGCGATGCCCTCGACGATGGCGGTCTTGCCGACGCCAGGCTCGCCGATGAGGACGGGGTTGTTCTTGGTGCGGCGGGACAGCACGCGGATCGTGCGGAGGATCTCCTCGGCGCGGCCAATGACGGGGTCGATCTTGCCGTCCTCTGCCTGCTTGCACACGTCCACGGCGTACTTGTTGAGGGACTCGTAGTTGTCATCGGCAAAGTCAGAGGTAATCTTCTTGCCCTTTCTCATCTCCATCAGCGTGTCCTTCACTGCCTTCTTGGTGGCGCCAGCGGCATCGAGCACCTTGCCCACGACCTTGCTCTCGTGCAGGGCGAGGAGGAAGTGATCCACGGCCATGAGGGTGTCGCCGAGGGCCACGCGCTCCTGCTCCGCGGTGTTCAGCACCCGCATCATATCGCTGTTCGGCCGCGGCTGCGTCGGCGCGGGGTGCTGCGTGGGAATGCCCTCGAGCAGCTTCTCAAACTCCTCCTTCACCGGCTTCGCGCCGAGCTTGCGCAGGACGCGGGTGGGGAGGCTATTGTCTTCTGAGAACATGGCGGCGGCGAGGTGGATGGGGTCGAGATAGCCGTTCGCCATCTTGCGAGCCAGGGTGGCGGTGCGGCTCATCAGATCCGAGGCCGCCTGGGTCCATTCTGGCTGACCTTCCGACATGATGGTTGCGGGGGGGTACACTTCAGTCAACAGAGAATAGGCAGGCAGCAGTAATAATAGTAACAAGAGATGTAGGGAAGACTCCTAACAGTAGTAATAAATAGTGGGGTGCTTAGTGTAGCGGAAGGGGGGGAATTGCGTGAAAGGGAAAAAGCGAGAAAGCGAGAAAAAGCGGTTTCCCTTGTCGAATAGTGTGGTATGAGTGAGGGGAGGGGAAAGGGGGAAAGGGGGAAAGGGGGGAGAGCAATAGTCTTTTCTGTCACTGAGGTCGATGCTATATTTTGACTGCAGGGAAAAGATATAATGGAATATGGCTTGTGATATGATGTGATGTGGGGTGGTGGGGCAAGGCGTGATACCAGCAAGCAGCAATAATAATAATAATAACGGTGGGGGTGAGGAGAAGTAGGAATAGAAGTGTTAAATACTGATAACAGTGAGAATAGTAATAGAGTTTGGATAAAGGTTTTGAGGGAGAAGTTGTCACTACTCCTAAGATGTGTGCACCTCTTCTTCCTCTTCTGTGGGTAGTTGAGAGTAGGAGTACGCTTGCTAGAAGGGGGGGGGAGGGAAGTGTTTGGCTTCGCGGGGAGGTGTAGGCTTAATGGGATCTGCACCCAGTAAACGTCGGAGGAGGGGGAAGGGAGAGAGATGGTGGATGGGATGGGAGCTGCAATGGACACGACATGAGTCAGCACCACCACCACCACCACCATACGCACAGGGAGGGCATAATGGAGATCAGTGACGCAGGGAACTGAGAGGAGGGCTGCGTCTTGCTCGCCTTTTTCCGTTGGGTGTAGATGAAATAGACTGCAAGAAGTGCTGGAGAGGGGTTTTGGCGTGTGTGTGTGTGTGTGTGTCATTGAGAAAGCAGTAGAATGTGAGAGCAATGTACCCAAGAAAATATCCCGTTGGCGAGCCTCTAGAAGGTACCTTCACGGCCGCACCGTGGTGTGGCTGCCTTCTCCGCCTCCGCCTTCTCCTTTGCCGCGTGCTCTCCGTCTTCTCCCCCTTCCTCCTCCGCGTGATCGGACACTGTGTTGCTGATGCTCTCCAGCCGCCACTCGCGGTACGGCAGCAGGCACCTCGACTGGCCGCCCTGCGCCGCTCCTTCGCTGGCGTCCCCCGCGTCGACAGCGCCGGCAGCCGCAGTAGCAGAGAGAAAGTCGCCGCAAAGCGCCGGTGAGGGCGAGCGAGGAAAGAGAGACGGGAACACGCGCAGGTTCCTGTGCTGCCGATCCGCTACGGCGTTGAGGGAGGCGGCGTACGCTACCATGGAGTGGCTCGTCACGGCCTCTAGCGTGCGGCGCCGCATCGGGCGGAACAGCCGCTCCACCGCCATCGGCCTCGCCATGACGTTGCCGTGGCGGTCAATGAGGACCTCTGTGCCGACATGATGGCCCCCAAAGACGTTGAGCCCGCTGACAGCGTCACTCTCATTTACCACACGGAAGGTCTGGGGGACGGCGCGGTTGTATAGCCGCTGGAAGGTGTGGTTGCCGATGCGGGGCTGGCCGTAGGTGTAGACAACGAGCTCGGGATTGGGGTACTGGGTGAGAAGCAGAAGGCGGTGGAGGCTGTACGCGCACAAGCAGGCAAGCGCGCCACCCAGGCTGTGCCCGGTGATGTAAACCGTGTCGTAGAAGGATTCAAGGGGGTGCAAGGCAGCATCGAAGGCCCTGTCCCCGCGGCTGCCTGCCACATCGGCGCCACCCCTCTCCGTGCAGCTACTGCCTCCGTGGGAGGAGAGGGAGAGTGAAGGGGGCGGGCGACGCCAGGCAGTGGTGATGCCACGAAACTCCCTCCGCGCCGGTCCTGCGTGGTCGGCCGGGGTGCCCGCAGCGCTCTCATCCAAGCCGAACCTGGTTCGGAGTTCGGTGAACACCGTCGTCAAGACCTGCTCCTTCAACGCCATCCACGTCTCGAGGAATCCGCTGTGCACCAGCGCGCGGCGGGACAGTACGCCGCGCTCCATCTCCTTCCAGGTCCGCCGCGCGAAACGGATGTCCTGCATCGCGTTGGCGATGTTGTCCGTACCGCGGAACGCCACTACGAGACGGGGAAACTTGCCTCGGTGAGAGGGGTGTGCTGCGTCCATGCGAGTGACCACCACCTGCACCCCGCGTCTTTCAAACACTGCGAGCCGCTGGTATCCGTAGCGCTCCTGATTCATGAGCGGCGCCTCGGGCATCGTCAGTACCGGCGGTCGCCCGTGTGAAGCGACGGAGGAGGAGGCGGGGCTGGTACCGTTGGCCGAGGCAGCAGCAGCAGCAGTCCCCGTCCTTCGTGACCTCCTCTCGTCCTCCTCGTTTGCTTTGCCGCTGGTGTCGGCGTCGCTGCTCTGGTGCATCGCTGTTGGTGTGCCAGCCGGGCACGGAGAGTCAGCCGAAAGAGCGATGAGGGACGCCTCCGCCGCCGGTGCTGGTGATGATGGTGCAGCGGATCGGAGGGAGTCCGGAGAACGGGGTGGTGTGGGAGCTGGCCGCGTGCAGGCCTGTGGCAGTTGGTGCGACGGTGGCGAGGAGAAGGACGTTGACAGGAGCAGTGTGTCCCGCTTCTCCTGTTCGACGGCAAGAGGGGAGAAGGAGAGAGACCGGCGGTACGGCGGTGGTGCTGTGGGCGGCGGTGTCTGCGCCACCACCCTCCCCCCTTCCGTTGCCCTACCCGACACTGGCGGTGCACGAGGAGGAGGTAGGCGACGGCCAGAGCCGATGCCGTAGCCACGGTCGCTTTCGATCTGCGAGGCCGACGGTGGTGGTAGTGGTGGTGGTGGCTGTGGGGCAAGCTGCGGCTGGCCTCTTTCACCCTCCTCTCCTTCCACCGTCACCTGCACACCCTGCTCGCGTTCGCCCTCCTCTCGTCCGTCGCCATCGCCGCTGTCGCGTCGGCCAAAGTAGCACGATAGCAGTGCGTAGAACACACTGGATACGAGCCCAGGGACACTGTCCGTGTCCCCATCGATGCCGGTGGGAATCACCGCATCACCACGACTCTCCATCACCGCGTAGGCCTCCCAGGCCATGTTGAAGCAGTCAATGGCAGTCTCCAAGTTGAAGAAGTAGCGACTGTGGTGCCGGCGTTGCCGCATCCGCAGACGATAGCGTTCGTGCAATGCGGACTGCCCGGGTGGTCCGCGAGGCTGTTGGCGCCGTGGAGGAGCGGAGGTGCTCGGCCACCGGCCAGGGGGCGTGACCAGGCTGGCTCTTGTGGGTACCCCGAGGCGGCTGGTGAGCGAGAGGGCGTGGAGGGAGCTGTCCACAAGGCCATCCTCGACGAAGTCCATGAGCTGGCCTGTACTGCCCACCACGACCCTCTCGGCTCCTCGCAGGGCACCCCCCAGCACCCGCCGCGGGCCGCGCAGCAGCAGCAGAGATGGGAGTCGCTTCTCCTCTCCGGAAACGGCATTGGTCGCTGCAGAGTCGGCACCGCAACCGTCGTCCTCGGCGCTGCTTTCTGGGCCCGGCCGCGGTGGTGGGGGGAGGAGAGGGGCCTCCTCCTCCTCCACCGTCCGCAGAAACGGGTCATCCTCCAGGTCCTCGTCGAGCGAGTCGGCCCCGGCCTGCTCGGACGCGGTGTAGAAGGACGACGACGGGGGCCGCGTGAGGGCGGCGGCTGTCCCTTCGCCTTCCTCACCAGCCCCTTCCTCCTCCCCCACGTGGTGGAAGCTCCCTTCGTGGCCAGGCACAGGTGTGGGTGGAGAGCGGGAAGCGGGTCGGGGGGAAAAGGGGGAAAAGGAGGAAAAGGAGGAAAAGGAGGACGCGGCAGCAGCACTGGCAGACACTGCCCTCTTGACGCCGCGCACCCCGCGGGGGGTAGGCGGGCAGCTTCGCACATCCCCCTTTCCCCGTCGCCCACCTTTGCGTTTCCCCCCACTCCTCTCGCGCGAAGCCACCGCACCGCTCTCCGCTTCGTCTGCCACTCCCGACACGGCGGCTGTGGGGTGGGAAGCCCCTGCGATGCCGCTCTCGCTCGCACCACGACGGATGGACTCGCCGCGCCGCACCGTGCCGAGGGAAGAGTTCGGAATCGTCTGCGCTGTGTCGCACTCGATGGCCGCCTTCTTCTTCAGAAAGGCAGGCACCTTGCCACGTGCCTGGAGGGCGGCGAAAACCCGTTCCTCCTGCTCGCTAAGGAAAATGTACTGACTCCCACCGTGCCACCGCAGCCAGCGGAACCAGCGCTGCGGCCAGACCATGAGCTTCCACGCCCCCTTGCCCCTGCCCGGCCGCGGCGGCACCTCCTTCGAGGCCCGTCTGCTGGTGTACACCACGGTCATGTGGTTGACAAAGAAACTGGCCACCATCAACGGGGAAAGCTGGATCATGGGCTGGTAGACCACCACGTCAATGATCTGGGGGTACAGCAGACGCACCAGGAGAGCCTGCACAAGCACGTAGACCCAGCCGGTGAAGAAGACGAAGATGAAAATGCAGCAGGCGAGCTGCTGAGGTCGTGTCTCGAGGTACGACCGCGAGCTCAGGTCCCGCCTCAGCCACAGTAGCGCGAGGCAGCCCACCGCCACGCCGACACCGAGGCAGGTCTGCATGACCATCCGCAAGATGGAGCACGTCCGACTGCTGCAGGTGGCCTCGGTGCCCCACCGCCAGTGCTCGAGAAAGATCATGGTGACGTCAAGCGCGACAATGACGAGGATGTAGCCAAGAAGCGCGACGGTGACGCGACGGGGAGGGAAGCCGCGATGATGGTGCTCCGCGGCGTCAACCATCGAAGAGGAGGAAGGAGCGGCATCATGGCTCGCTTGCGGATGACCCAAGGCTGGGGAGCGACCCACTGCGGCGCTGGTCGGCAAGAGGGGGCGGTAGTGGCGATTGTCCCCTCCTTCCGGAGAGCCCACCCGAGGACGGTCTGGCGAGCGGGTCGACAGGGCGTGCGGGGTGTGGCTGCGGGGCCAGTCAAAGGAAGCGGCGATCACCGCGAAGCCAAAGCTCACGCACAGTGCGGCGAAGTAGTTGGGCACGTGGAACTCCATGAAGTGCGTCAGGGAGATCATCGATGGCGTGGCCCAGAAGGACGCGCCGCCGCCGTCGCCGCCGCCTGTGGACAGAAAGGCAGTGGTGACGCCATACGACGACAACGACGGCGGTGGCGAGGCGTGGGCGTGCTGCAGCTGCTGCCCTGTCCCTGTAGCGCTGCTGCTGCGTGATGGGTGCAACACCCCAACAGCGAACAGGGGATCGAGATAGAGAAACAGGCCGAACTGCAGCGCGAGCGTCCAGTACTGCTCGTACGCCATGCCGTGTCGCTGATGCTGCTGCCGCGCGCGCGAGAGGAGGCGGCACACGGCGAGGAAGGAGTAGCACAGGAAGAGATACCGCCAGACAAGCGTCACCATGGTGTACGGCGCTCGT
Source organism: Herpetomonas tarakana (assembly GCA_030849825.1). Taxonomy (NCBI): domain Eukaryota; phylum Euglenozoa; class Kinetoplastea; order Trypanosomatida; family Trypanosomatidae; genus Herpetomonas; species Herpetomonas tarakana. Next base: position 3,723 of record JASAOB010002641.1, on the reverse strand, counting down.
TGGTACACAAAGCCCACGGCGGTGCCGGCGCTGGCCTCGCCCAGCTCTGCATTCACACCGAGTAAGGTCACGGTGAATCGTGACGAGTTGCTGGAGCCGACAGCGATGGTGGGGGGTAGCACGAGCGTGTCGCAACGGGGGTAGTTACGGTAGCAGGTCACCGTCGCGTTGAAGCTGTACTTGACAGAGGCTGGCGATGTCGACGCCGACGCCGATGAAGAAGAGAGAGATGAGGACGAGGAGGATTGCCCTCCTTCCTGTGAAGCATCCTCCTCCTCGCTCCCCTCGCTACTCTCGCTCGCGTTGCTGCTGCCGCCCTCGTCCTCGTCGGGCGTGAAACTGGTCTCCTCAAGTGCCACCACAACTCGGTACTTCCGTGAGGGCAACTTCGCTGGGGTCATGTTGTCCATCGGCGAAGCCAGGCTGACAGCGGCCCGCATAAAGCGGTTCCAGCGCCTGTTGAGCAGCGTGTCGAAGCTGCTCGCGGTCCACCGCAGGTGGTACACCTTCTTGTACGGCGCGATCGTGGGTCGGGGTGGGCCCAACGCCCCTGACGCAGAAGAGGAAGAGGGTGTATTCTGCCAGGGATGGAGAAGGGACGCCTCAGGGTCCTCGACCGCCCCCAGCGCCTCTCGTCGCCATCCCTGGGACAAGGAGGCGAACACGCCCTCATCCCAGAAGAACGGACGATTCTCCTCGTTGCAGTCCGCCGTCACCGTCGATGTCGATGGCGATGGTGATGCCTCTGCCAGCACCTCGGCTTCCCAGCCCACCGGAACCCAGTTCGTCTGCCGATGAGCGCAGCCGGAGCTGTTCCACGAGCCCAAGTCATAGAAGGATACCTCGGCACCTGTGCAGAGATCGCGCGCCTGCCACTGCAAGCCGACCACGGACTGCACCACCAGGGCAAGCATCAGGATGGCGTACCAGGAGTAGAGAAAGGCGTTGATGGAGCACGTCGTCATGGTTTCCACTTGAAACTCCACCACGTCATCCAGCTCCATGTCCTCCTCCTCGTCTCGCGCCATACGCCGGCAGCGAGGACAGTGGTAGTGCTAGAAGAGTTGTTGGTGCCGGGGTGGGGCTACTCCGAATGGGTTTTCGCCAAGTGGTGGTGGTGACAGAGGAAAGCGGGGAGAAGAGGAGGCCAATCTCCACTGAAAGATTTGGGGGGTTGAGAATGGTGAAAAGATGTATGTGAAGGACGGAGAGAGAGAGAGAGAGCGGAAGAGCAGTCAAAAAGGGGTTTGCTAGAGCGATGCCGCCTCCCCTTTGAAGACTATTCTTGCTTCTCCTCCTCCCCCCTGCTGTTTTGCCGTGTTCCTGTGCACAGATAGGGGCAAGATGGAACGACACACACAGAGCCCATACATGTGATGTGTGTGCTTTCTTGTCTTTGAAAAGCAGTCGCTGTTTAGAGTGACTTGGATATGTGGCCCTCTCGCTCTCTCTGCGTGCGTCTCTCTGACTCCTGGAGTGCTTTGGGGGGGGGGGAGGGGGGGAAGAAGGAAAAGAGGAAGAGGGAGGAGCAGAAGGCCACGAGGAGAAGAGCTCGACGATGCTCCCACCTCAGTCGGGGGATGCCATTCCTTCCTACACTATCGTGTGTCCTTCTCTTCTCTTCTTCCCGTCGTTTCCTCCTGAGGGTCGTGGGCCCTCCCCTTTGTTGCTGCTGTCGTGACCCGCTATGGTGGGGGAACAGGGTGGAGAGAGTGAGAATAAGAAGGGGAGGGGGGAGGGGATCTAACAATGAGATTCAAATATACTAAGTAGCACACAATGGGAACGATGCGGAGGAATGGGGGATGGGGGGGAGGAGGAGAGATAAGAAGGCAAAAGAGAAAGGTAAGGGGGTGGAGGGGTGGAGGGGATTGTTCCTCTGTCGTGTGCGCGCTGATTTAGGAGTGTGGCTTGTCAGTACCGCTCATCATCGAGGAACCCGCCCTGGCAGTAGCCACCACCACCATCCGCTTCCTCGTCCTCGTACGGTGGTCCGTAGCCATTTGCGTCGTAGAACTCCTCTTCCTCCTCCGCAGTGGTAGGGGGAAACGGCGAAATGTAGGCAACGTGCTTCTGTAAAGAGGAGGAGGCGGGCGGCAGCGACTGCGCCGCCGTGCCTGGGCGGCGACTGAGTGTGCGCAGCGCCGTGGGGGTTGGGAGAGGGGGTAGGCCCAGACCCAAGCGGTGAGAAGAGCTCCCGTTGCCCTTCTCCTCCTCCTCTTCCTCCTCCCACTGCCGCTGGCTAGGGCCATCTATTGCAGTCCCTTGCGGGGCCCTCACTGGGGACTGTCCTTCATCACGTTCACGCCCATCTTCTGCGAAGGCAGCGCTGTCGCGGTCCCTGTGCATCTCTGGCACATCGGCGTAATACTGTCGCTCCGCACGGCAGAAGAAACAGCGGCCCAGGCCGTCCAGGCGGTGGCCGCAGGTGCAGTACACAGGGGATGGAAGCGGCCGTTCGAGCATCATCCCATTGCTCCGCACGCCGCCCTCCGGCCTGTGGTACTCATCCTCGTATCGAAGCTCCTGCTCTTCCTCGCTGAGCACGCCACTCTCACTACGGCACCGCCAAGGGAGCTCGTCTTCGTTGTTGGCATTCTCCGTGGGTTGGTCGAAGCTACGTGCTTGCCGGTGCGATACGGAAGGGGTGTCGGGCTCGCTCTCTTCCTGCTCGGCCTCCCCCTCCCGCGCCGTGCGGCGGCTGTCGCGTGGCGTCCCATCGTCCCCACCACCCTCGCGCTGACTGTCTCGGGTGGGTCGGCCGTCCGCGTCGCGCAGGAACACGTCTTGCTCATGACTGTTGTACGATTCCATGCTGTGCCGCCCATCGTTCACCTCATCATGGCTGGTGGTGCTGGGCGGAGTGGGCGAGCTGTGGCCGTCTCCGACATCGCTCCCCCGCCGGCGCTCCTCCTCCTCGCCGTCCCCCCTCTCCCTCGTGGGGTTGACGGAGAGGAGGACAATGGGTGGGGGCTGCGAGCTCAACGGTGGACGACGGGGGTGAAAGCCACCATCGCTCTGGCCCTCACTGTCCTCCTCGCTGGCGGCTGTCGTCACCGTGGTGTCGGCAGCGTTGGCAAGAAAGTAGCTCAGTTGAGGGGAGGCGGAGGAGGAGGAGGAGAAGGGCTGCGCTGTCGTGGCATCTCTTTCGCTGTTGCTGCTGCCGCCGCCGGGGGGCAGAGGGGTGTTGGAGTGCAAGTGTCGTGACGGAGCACCGCTTCCCTTGGGCACGATTGGATGGCCATCGCCGCCGCTGCCGCTCGCGCTGCAGCGAGGAGCAGCAGTGGCCATCACCACGCTCTCATCCTCGGCGCCATTGTCGCCGAGGGAGTCGCACAACCGCCTCGCAGGGTTCACGCGGGGGGCGGGAAGGGAGGCAGGGCGAGACGGGCCAAGGTACTTTTCATAGGACTTTGCCCTCCGCCCGCTCGTCGAGCCCCATGAGGACGCGACGTCCCCCTCCCTGTCCCCCTCCCTGTCCCCCTCCCTGTCCCCCTCGCTCACCCCTACTGCGTCTGTGCTAGGCGTGGGCCCTGATCGGACAGGGGTCATAATGCGATGCACGACGCCCTTCTCGTCGATCCACACCTCATCCCCCTCGGTGGTGGTGGTGGTGGTGGCGGCGGTGGTGGTGGCGGTGGTGGTGGCGGTGGTGTCAGCGTGCGGCTGGTCATCATCTATTATTGTGGGAGATTCGCCGCCGCCGTGTCTCAACGCTGAGGG
>JASAOB010002640.1:0-32823 GCA_030849825.1 Herpetomonas tarakana | reverse complement strand
GGAGGAGGGGGGCCTTGAGCGGCTGTCGCGCTCGTTCAGACCCGTCGAGCCAACTGAAACACCAACTCGCTGCGTCTCTGCCTCTGCCCACCCCGCGACGGGACGGTCGGCGGCGGCAGGGTCTGAGGACATACCGTTGAACGGGCCGCCTCCCTCGTCTTCGAGCAGGAACACATGCTTCATGGCCGCAGAGCTCAGGACGAACACGGGCGTGTCGAAGAGTAGCGCGGGGACTGGCACCGCCACCTGCCGCGGCCCAAGGTAGACCGTGGTTTGTTGCTCAAGTGCCCCGGTGCGAGGGTTCTGCCGCATCGTGACGTGCTTCATTTCGTACACCTGCAACACCACGCCTGTGCCGCCTTCGTCTCCGCCGTCGTCGCGGACAGCCACCACGCGGCCGAGGAGAATGGTGGGCGTGACGGCGGCGCCGGCGCGCGCCAAGGCCGTGGGCACAGGCAGACGAAAGTAGTAATCTTCGCCGACACAAACGTGGGGGAACTGCGGGTCGTTTCCTCTCGTCACTTCCCCTTGTTCCTCTTCGGGTGTCGGTTTCTCCTTCGCCGCGGCTGATGGGGAGACACCCGCGTCCGGCCGCGCGGATGGGCTCAGGGACTGAGCCAGGCGGCGGTGCACCTGCGCGGGAGCGTGGCCCGGACCGTGGTCGCCAGCAGTCCCCTCTTGCCGTTCGCTACGGTGCACGGAGGGAGATGCTTGCGGGCGGGTCCGACGCCTTTCGCTATCCTCGTTCCGCGCGTCGTCGTCGCAGAGGTTCTGCGTTGCCACGAACATGCGCTGCTTCTCGGGTGAAGTCCCTGTGAAGAGAGGCCTCTGACTGTCGGATAGCATACTCGGAGGCTGCTGCGGGACGCCTCTTCGTCTTCTGTTGTTGTTGTTGTTGTTGCCGTTACTGCCGGCCCGCCGTCCACTCGTCTTGGCGCCGCCCCCGTCTGCCGCTGCCGCCGCGCTCAGCTGCTGGCTTTGCTCCTTCCTCTCTGGCTCCTCCTTGGCTTCCTCGGGGGTGTAGACTTGCGCCTCGATCTCGTCCTCCATGTCCACCAACTGCACGAGCTGCGTGCCTGTCATGATCGCCGGTGGCGCAGCAGCGGGGGCTGCAGCGGCGCTGTGCTCCCCTCCCGCTGGCCGACCAGGAGTGTTGTGTCGTGGTGCCATCATGAGAACGTCATCATCGTCCTCCTCCTCTTCATGTTGCTCGCCCGCAAAGCGTGGGCCCTCTGACGTGGCCTTGTCCGCGCTGCGGCTGGCGGTGGCGAGGCGAATGTCCTTCTTGACTCGCTTTCCGGAGGAGGGGGGCGTCCTCCTTGCGCGTTCTTCAGCGTCCTGTCTCGTCTGCTTCGCGGCGGTGGACCCTTTGGGGGGGCGCACCTCGCGGGTGCGCACGTGCAGGAACGAGCCGTCTTCGTCCCAGCGAATCCGCACGTAGCCGTGACTCTCGTCCTCTACCACGACCGCGTCATACCACAGCGCTCCCCACCGGCTCTGCACCCGCATCCCGCTCACGTAGCGCGCGCGTGGCTCGCGGGGGGAGGAGGCGGGGCCCTTCCGTCCGCCGCCGCCCCCCTTCACCGGCACGGCCTCTGGTGTCGTGCTGACAGAGATGGCCTGCTGCGGGGCGGCACCTCGCTGTGCGGCCCGCTTCCCTCGCCCCGCCACCACCAGGCCGTTCTTCTCTGGTGCTTGGGGCGGCGTCTGGGGGGCCCCGGCGTCGTCGTCTACGAGCCGCTTCGGCGGGGAGGGGGAGGAGTGGCGGCGCACCGCCTCACGCGAGGCGCGGGGGGCCACCGGTGCGAACAGAGGAGTCTCCTCCCCGTCGGTGTCGTCGCCGTCCTTCGCGACACTCCCTTCCCGTTGGTCGGCTTCCTCACCGGGGCTGTCGCCGCCCGCCACAGCAAGGCCCATGCCCTCGTCCCCGCCCTTGTAGCAGCCATCATCCATCGTTTCCTGCGGCGACTGGCCCACGAGGAGAAGCTCCCTTCCCACTTTGCTCTCACGGGACGCTGCCCGTCCGTGGGGGCTCTCTCCCTCCGCAAGGTCTGGCCGCAGCGAGAGATCGTAGACCGCCAGCGTCTGCGCAGCGTCAAGGGGTTGCGGGGAGTCTCCATCGTTCATGGGGGACACCCCGCCCTCGCTACCCCCAAGCACGGCATGATCAGGCCGCAGGGACGGAGTCAGCAAGGTGAGGTTGTCCGCCACCAGCGTCGCCCCCGCGCCGGCAGTGGGCATCTGCTGCTGACCTGCGACGGCACCGCCGCGAGACTGGGGAATGAGAGCAGGGGAGTCGTAGTCGCGCTCCGTCGATTGCACGTGCGCCGGGTCCTGTTCCTCTCCGCGATTCGACGGCACAGCAACCTGCTCCTGGCTGGGCGATGCTTGCCGTGCGGGCATGGTTTCCAGAAACGCCTCTGTCTGGTCCTGTGCCCGGTCCCTCCCAAGCGCCGAGGACAACCCCTTTGACAAGGCGATGCCCGAGGAACCGTCAAGGGCCGACGACGCTGCCGACGACGATGTGGCGACTGGCTTTGCCATCTCGCCCTGGTGGCCGCGCAGCACCGCTGCCCAGCCGCCGCCTCCCGCCGACTCCCTCCCGCTGCCGCCGTCCCCGGCGACGTCGAGGAGGAGAGAGGGGGGCGGGGGGTGGGAAGGCACGGCCAGTGCGCCAAGTCGCCTTCTCAGTCTCGGCGTTGTTCTTGTTGGCCCTGCCGACTCCTGCTTCCTCCTCTTCCCCGAGGAGGAGGTGGTGATGGCTTGCGGCGACACCGACGCGCGTTGGTGCGGGTGGCTTTCCTCGGCTGAGCGACCGCTGCCTTCGCTCCTGGCACTCGGGCCCTTCCCGTCCCCTGCACGCATCGGATCGCTTCCCTTGGTCGCACCGCTCTCACTGCTCTCGCTGTGGGTGCCAAGGAGCGGCTGCCCGCTAGCGCTGTCGTCGGCCTCCTCCTCCTCCTCGGCCTCCGTTTCTGCGCTGTCTAGACCGGTCGCACCACCCAGATGCACATCTTGCCGAAGCGTGCGGGGCTGAGCAGCCAGTAGCGCGGCGAGGGCCTTGTGGTCTAGCTTGGCAAAGCTCCGCGGTGTGCCTCGAGTTGACCTCTTCCCACTGTCCTCCTTCGGGTCGGGCTCGCCGGACTGCTCACCACCTCCCTCATCATAGCCCTCGTCGTCGCCTAGAACATCCAACGGCTCCGTAGTTGCCGGCTTTCCTCGCGGACGCTTCATCCCCCTCCACCTTCTCGCCTCACGCCCGCTGCCAGTTGCATGAGAGGACGAGGACCGCGCCGTGGGGGTGCTGGTCTTCAGGAAAACGTCGTCCTCGGGCAGTTTTTGAGTCTGCTCCATGACCGTCTCCCACCGCTCCCCTCCGAAGCGCACGAGAAGGCGAGCAGCTAAGAGGAAAACAGAGAAAAGAGAAAAGAAGCAATCGCACTGGGGGAGGTATGGTCGATGGCAGTGATGTGGCTATCGGTTGTATGAGTTTCCTTCTATATGTATATGGGGGAGGGAGTGGGGCAAATCAACAAGAAGAGCGATAAAGCAAAGCAATAGGTAAGTTGTTTCGTGTCTACATGTGGTACAAGAGCGATGGGAGATGGAGGGAAAGGGGGGGGAGCGGAGGGGAGAGTTCGACTGGAGCTGCATGAGACGCCGATGGGGAGGGGGCAACAGTAGCAGCTGTAGGACTGAAAAGCGGTGCTATCGATAGGTCTGACCACTCCATGCGTACTCTCAGCTTCACATCTTATCCGTTCAGTTGAGGACTTGCCTTTGTGTTGGTGTTGCGGTGAGCAGCATGGAAAGGGGCCAGACGAGAATGGAGGGCAGGGGAGCCTCCCTTCGCACCATGCGATACGGTCCCTTCCCCATATCCACCGCTGCTATGGGGAGGGGTAGTTGATGTGCTCTGTGATCCGTAAAATCAAGAAAGCTCACGAACGGCCTCCCTCCTGGGCTTTGGCGCGTGTCTGCTGCTGCCTTCCGCTGCGGGGAGGTCAGCAGCGCTCCCACTTTGCGAGGCAGTCGGCAACGCAGCCTCTGTCGCATAGGGAGGCGGAGATGGGGCGGTAGACAGCCGCTGCCCACCGTCATCGGCGTCTTCTCTTTGAGTTTCGCCGGGCGGGAGCTGCGACGGATCCCGGAGGATCGCATGTCCTTCCCCACCACTCGATTCCGGGGCCAGTAGGAGAGGCGGAGCACCGGCGTCGGCGCATGTCCCCCCTCCGACCTCTGGCACGTCTTCTCCAGCCCCTGCCCCCTCGGCTGCAACCACAGCGGAGAGCGCAGATGTGAGCTCTTCATTACAGCCTTTCACCTGCCGGCGCCGCCTACGTGTGGTGGCCCTCTTCGCGGCGACACCCGCCTCCCGAGTCTCCTTTGTCTCCTGCAGGCGCCGCTTCTTCCTCTCCTCGCGCTCCGCCCGCGCTTGGCACTTTCGTTCTGCCTCGAGTTTCCGCTCCTGCTTGTGGCTCTCGTACAGCGCAGCGATCTCCTCGTCGTCCTCGATGCCCTGCTCCCAGCACTGCATGAACCACGCATCCGGCGGGGGGTCCGTCACCATCTGCCGGAGGCGCTTGCCGCTCCGGTGTCGGCGGCGCTCGCGGCGACGGCGCTGCTCCTCTGGGTCGCGCAGCTTCCTGTCATTCTCGACGGCGGCGGCGAGGGCCTGCTGGAGAAGCCGAGGGCCCCTGAGCGCCTCTCGCAGCAAGAGCCAAAAACCTTCCCACTGTGCGGCTTGCTCGCGCGCGTCCCCCCGGCCCTCCCCCTCGGAAATGGACGCGGCCGGTGACGGAAGGTTGGCCGATAGCAGGGCACGCACTGGGCTCTCGGGGCCGTCCGACTCCGTCAGCACGAGCTCGTCAAGGGACCGCACCAACGAGCAAAGGGTGGCCCACTGGTCCTCCGTGATCGATGCCAAGAAGAAGGCATCTTCGTCATCGTTGTCGACGTTGCTGGGGCTTAGGGAGATCTCTGCCATACTCTGCCAGAGAGCCATCATCTGCCCGCTCTCAGCAGCGATAGACGGCGTCCTGTCCGCCCCTTCTGCCATGCCACTCTCGGTGGCGCCTCCTCCTTCCGATACCTCGAACGAGGCGTCCGTCGCACGCGACAGTTCGTCGGCGTCGCTTCCCCTGACGCCGCCTCCCTCCTCTAGTGCTGCCCCGCCACCCAGCTGGTAGTTCCCGTCCTCGATGATGGCGAGGCGCGGCTTGTTCTTCTTCTCCGCCCGCGTGGCGACACGCGCTTCGGCCGGGTCATCCGTTGTCAAGTAGACAGCGCGCACGGTGTGGACCTGACCGATGCGGTACACCCGCGCCAGGGCCTGGTCCTCGTTGGTCGTGGTGTAGTCCCTGTCCAGCATCATGACGACGTGGGCGGACTGCAGGTTGATGCCGCAGCCGCCCGCCTTGACGGACAAGATGAAAAACAGGCAGCCGGGATCGTCGCGGAAACGCGTGACGCTAGCCTGGCGCTCCTCCTCGCTCGTGCTACCGGTAAGGACCTCGACAACACTGCCCCACCCGCGGCCCACCATGTACTCCCGGAGAAGATCCACACAGTCCAGCCAGTGGGTGAAGATGACGGCCTTCCGCTTGGCGAGAACGAGCCGCGAGAGGAAGAGATGCAAGAAGAGGAACTTGCCGCTGCTGGCGAGGACAGTGTCCGCGGCACCGTCCCCGTCCTTCTCCTCCTCCTTGCCGTTTGCCACTGTCTCTCGCAGATGGTGCTGGGCGAGGACGCGAGAGAAGAAGGGCAGGAGAAAAGCGTGGTTGCACAGAAGCTGCGCCGTGGACTCGGAGACATCCGCGGCGGTCAGACGGTACGAGCGCGCGTTCGCCAACGCCACCGCACCTTTCTGTGTCGCCCCTGCCCCTGTGAGGCTTGCCTCCTCCTCCTCATCCCCGCTCTCGTCTTCGCTGTCTGACTCTGTGTCCGATGTCGCTGTCGTCATCGTCGTTGGGGTCCGACGCTGGGTGCGCAGGAGGTGGAGCAGCTCCTTCTGCACCGCCGCGAGGGGGCAGTGGAAGGTGTGAAATGTAATGCGCAGCGTCTCGTCAATGTCCTTTTTGCATCGCCGCAGCATAAAAGGGCGTAGGATCTGATGCAGCCGCAGCACGAGCAGGCCGCGCTCCTCGGAGGAGAGCTCCATCTCCGCCGCCTCGTACGTGGCGAAGGGACGACGGAACACCTCATCAAAGGAGTCCCCGTCGGTGAACACCTCGGGATTCAAAAAGAACAGCAGCGACCACAGCTCCTGCAGGTCGCTGTTCAGCGGGGTGCCGGAGAGCACGAGGCGGCGCTGATAGGGGAAGCTCAAGATGGCCTGCGCGGTTTGCGTTTGCAAGTTGGCAACCGCCTTGTGCGCCTCGTCAACCACAAGGTAGCCCCACGGCACGCGCGATGCCGTCGTCTGCACCGAGGGGGTGCGGGCGGAATGGATCGGCATGAGCACAATGTCGTACTGCGCCGCTTCCGCGACGGGGTCCGTCAGCTCATGGAACGCGACCACGCGCATGCTGTGCGGGACGAAGTGCTCGCACGCCTCCCTCCACTCGCGCACCACGGACAGTGGTGCCAAGACGAGGTGGGGCCGCTGTCGCTCTGTCGCTGGCAACATCGATGGCAGCTGTTGCTGCTCTTTCAAGTGAAGAAGAAACGCGAGGGTTTGAATGGTTTTGCCAACGCCCATCTCATCGGCCAGGATGCCGTTGATGCCGTTGACGTGGAGCGACATGAGGAAGCGCAGACCATCGAGCTGGTGGGGGAGCAGCGTCGCGCGCAGCCCCGACGGCTGTCTCTCCACAAACGCATCGACCTGGTGCACCAGTCGGAAGTCGTCCTTCGTCGACGACACGTACGCCTTGAAGCGCTGGTACTCGGTGAGGGAGCATGGCATACCCGCGCTCCTGTCTGAGCGAGACAGAGAGAGGGCCTCCTCGGCAAGTGGCAGTGGGTGGTTTCCCGAGAGGGCATGCTCCTGTTCGGTGCTGTGGCGGCCGTCCTCTGCCTTGTGCTTCAGGCGGAGACCGATCCGCATCATGAAATCGTGCGTCTTCTCCATAATGCCGAGCAGCGTGGAGACCTTCAGCATGCTCACGTGCTCCGCGAACGCCTCTGTATCCTTGGCGCGAAGGGCACGCAGACGAGCGCGGGCAGCAGCTTCCTCGTGCAGCTTCCAGTACCCCGCCATCTCCCGCGCAAGGTCCTCTGGGCGTTGAAAGTGCCTCATACCATCTTTCGCCGCAGGGGCGGCGTAGCAGCGCATCTCGACCGTGCTCTGGGTGGCGCGGCCACGGCCGTTCGCGGTCGCGCCAACTCCTCCTGCCTTTGGCGCCGAGACGCGCATGAAAGCGGCATAGTGAGCCCAGCCCGTCCATCTTGGGAGTGGCACAGAGGGAATCTGAAGCGCCACCGCAGCAACGGCGGCAGCAGCGGAACCATCGGGTGGGGTGGCCCTTGTGGCGCTCGTGCCTTTGCATCGGGGAGACACGCGGAGCTCGCTGCGGAGAGCCTGGATCGCCTCCTGCGTGCTCTGCTCTGCCTGCACAGCGGCCAGCAACAGTCTTGTGGTGTAGCCGACGAGCGCCTCCTGGCGAGACCGTCGTGCCGCGGCGAGCACCGACGACGTCGTGGCCGTACCCGCTACCGCCTTGCCAGAGCCTGCGCTGTCGGCGGCGGCGGCCAACGCTAGGGAGCGGCAGACCTCCTGCTGGCCTTGTTGTGCCATGAAGCAGAACGCCGTTTCCTTCACCACTTGAGCAAAGCAGCCACGGATCCGTGCACTCGTCTCGTCACTGGGGGGCGTGGAAGCCCTCGCCACTTCCCTCCGACTCCGTCCACCTTCCAGTCCTTCCTGGCAGGAGGCGCGGAGGAAGCGGTGGAGGTAAGCAGCACGTGCCCTCCTCCGCTTCTCCGAGGCGGAGTGCAGCTCGCGCTCGACGAACGGCTGTGTTGCGTGCGGTGGAGCTGGTGGCGGTGGCGGTGGCGGCTCCTCCCCTGCCATGCCCACCGTCTGTGGCGGGCAATCCACCTCCCCAGCCGCGGCGGCGGTGGTGGTGGTGGTGGTGGTGGTGGTGGGGAAGAGATCCATCGTACATACTCTGGACAGCAAAGATTGGAAAGCGTGGTGCGGTGTGGCGGCGGCAGCAGCAGCCTCTGTGTTCGGTTGGGTCGTCGCCATGGATGTCGTCTGACGGAGGCAGTGCAACCAGGAGTTCTGGGTAAAGGATAACAAACAATGACAGTAACCTCGAGAAGGTAATAGTGCTTCTGTGAGAAGTGTTTGCCCGGAAGTAGAAGATGAAGGAAGTGATTTCTGAATAGTGGGGGAGAGATGGGGAAGCGACTCCTCCAAGATATGTGTCTGTTGGTGTAGGTCTGTCTGTGTGAGCGGATAGAGAAAGAGATGAGGATGCCTGGAGGGAGGACAGCGATAGAAGAGGAGGTGGTGCTGCGAGAACCGGAGAGTCACTGTCTGGGCCCCATCAGTGATGCCAGACTCCCTATTCTTACTCGGACCCTCACTCCTCCTCCATACGTACGTATCTGTCGATGGGAGTGGTTCTCTTCTTCTGAAAGCTGACTTTCAGCCCCGTATTAAGTGAAAATGGTTTAATCGGCGACTCATTACTCAGACACAGTCTTTGAAGGTAGTTACGAAAGCAGCAACACGACAACAGAGCGAGGAGGGAGGGCCGGAACACTCACAGCAGGCGGCGCTTCTTGGCTGTGTTCATGTACGGCTGCAGCACCCACTCCGTCTCCGCATCCGCCATGTCCAGCGTGCCCAGCGTCACGCGGTACGGCGCGAGCTCAAAGCGCGGGCCCACCTCGGTGAGCTCCACCCTCTTCTGCTTCTCCACCTTGAAGGTGTGGTGGCGGAAACTAATGAAGTCGTTGCCGTTGTCAAAGGTCATGACACGTGTGGCGTCCTCCTTGGGCACGGGGAAGAGATACTTGAGCACGTCGCGGATGCGCAGCCCGAGCTTCGTCGTGAAGTTCTCAAAGATGAGGTGCGGGTACTGCTCCGACATGGTGCCAACGTCCTCGATGTCGTGCCGTGCGACGAGGTTGTGAATGGTGAAGACCACCGTGGGGCCGAGCGGGAGGTGGGAAACGGTCATGCTATCGGGCACACCCCGAGTCTCCTGCAGCACCACCACGTCCGTGTAGTTCTCCTTGCGCGCGGCATCCATGAGCTGATGTACGCTCAAGTTGCCGCGGTTGAGCCGCACCGCGTTTGGCATCATGAGCCGCACCTCCTTTGCAAACTCCAGCAGCTTCTGCGAAGCCCCGCGCGAGGTCGTCACGAGCACGCGCGGGTCCTCGACACCGGCCTTGGCGTACTCGTCATCCACCGTTGTCGTTGGCTTCTGTGTTTGGGTGTCGTCGAGCTCCGAGAACTTCTTGAGAGCCAGGGCATCCTTGCGGAGATGGCCGGGCAGCGGGGTGGCGGTGCGAAGGGCCTCGCGAAACTGCTCCTTGCGGATGGCGATGGCTTCATGGACGCGTTCGTTCTGCCGCCGCTCAAGAAACTCCTTGCGGGAGCGGACGACGCTGCGGCGCATGGGCAGTGTCGGTGCTACGGATGGGGCTCACCCTCTGTGTGTTTCTTTTTTCTGCTTTTCCTGCTCGTTCAGATAGCAGGATCGCCCGCGCACCGGTATGCGAGAGGAGCCGTAATGTGAGGAGTGAGTGGGTGAGTGGGGAACCTACTGCAAAGGAGAGCGAGCGAGAAAAGAGGGAGGGAGGACGTGGAAAGCCTGCACGCTCATCAGGTACGGCAAGCACACCACCACCACAGACTTTGTACCCTGTCACCACACACGGATCACACGGCGCTCTCCTGTCTCTCCCCGGCAGCCATAATAGCGCTGCAACACACACACACACGGAAGACACCTTCACCCCGCATCATACGAGCACTCAGAGAGAGTGAGAGAAAAGGAGGGAAAAGGGGTGGAGAGTTTGTCATATCGATAATAGAAGAGACCGAGAACAAAAAGAGAAGTGTGCATATTTTGGAGAATATATATGTATACGCCATGTGCGCAGCCAGGTAATGCCGAGAGAGAGAGAGAGTCACTCGGATGGGCACGGCCCCAGTGCTCTTTATCTCCCTCAGGTGGCGACGGCGTGTGGAGGGACCGACACTCGGCTGTTCCCCCTCACACCCCCCCCCTTCGACGTTTCAAGGCGGTGGTGCGCTGCGCTAATGGTTTAGGATGAAATGGCGCGCGATCAACAGGCGAGTGGAAGAAGAAGAAATGAGAATAGGGATAAAAGGGAAGCGGCGCGGCCGGGGGCGTGCCTTTTCGTAATAGAATAAACCTTTCTCTGTTTTACAGCCACTTGACAATGGCGTCGGCATCGCGGGCCGCCCAGGCCGCATTCGTCTCGAGAGACTCGATGCCCTGCAAGTAACTCCGGCCCACAGCCATCTTGTCGTTCTCGCTCAGTGTCTCGTAGAAGGCCTTCATCTCAGTCGCCACAGCGAGGTCGGCGCCTTCGCCGAGCATCTTTGGCACGCGACCCGCCAGCATCGGCGGCAGGACCTCGTTGATCTGAGCCCACCGTGCCTTCACCTCCTGCGCGAATGGCATCAGCAGCTCTGCCTTGCTTACGAGACCGGAGATGATGTACATCACCTCGCCCGGCCGCACCTTGGGGGAGAAGGCGTAGTCAAAGACCTCAGTCACGGAGACCGTCGCGGGGCAGGCGGCTGAGATGGACGCGAGATACTTGAAGCGCTCGCTGAGCTGGGTTACCGTGTCAGCCATCTGCTTCACCTCAGCCAGGGCCTCCGCGCCGCCCTCCCGCACATGCGCCACGAGCACGGCCCGGAGCATGTTCTGCGGGATGCCAGCCTGCGCACGGTTCGCGTAGAGCTCGCGCGCGACCTTGAGCGAGGCGGGGTCCTTGGCCGTCACCAGACGAGAGAAGAGAAGACTGCGCAGCTGGTCCTCGTTCTCCGACTCGCCGGGCTTGAGCGCGTAGCCGAGGCGGTCCATGGCGGCGCGGTAGAGCTTCTGGCAGAAGAGGTTGAACTTGTCGGCGGCGGCCTGGCCGCGGGTGGCCACGATGCGGCGGATGCTGTCCTCCGCCTCGGCGATAGCAGTCCACACGGACAGGTTATCTTCCTTCTCCGCCAGCGCCTCCATCAGCTCGAGTACCACCACCGACGACGCGTAGCCGCCCTTGGCAAAGGCTGCATAGTCGCTGATGACGCCGAGGCGGTCCAGGCTGCCGAGCTCCATGTTGTGCAGGCCGGCCTTGAGCTTGTGCAGCATCTCGTCACTGTACATGACGCGGCAGAAGCCGCACTGCCGGCTGTTGACCTTCACCCACGCCTCCTTGCTGGGGCTGAAGGCGAGCGTAGCGCCTTTGCTGTCGGCGCCACGCACCACCACCGCCGACTCCTTCCCTCCGGGTGTCCCGATGAGCAGGGGAATGCTCCAGTCCGATGCGGCGGGGCCTTCCTGCGGCCTCACCGCGAGGAAGCGGTGCTGTGTGACGGTGATGCTGTTGCCGTCGGCCGACGGTGCCACGTTCAGGTACGGGTAGCCCTGCTTTCCGGTCCAGTCTGCCATGATGGCCGCAATGTCCTGCCCCGCGGCCTCGCCGAGGTAGTGCCAGAGGTCCACCGTGTTCGCGTTGCCGTACATGAACTTCGCGATGTAGCGCGACATGCCCTTCTGGAAGGCCTCCTCGCCAATGTACTCCACAATCATGCGGATAAGGCACGAGCCCTTGGAGTAGCTGATGGCGTCAAAGATGTCGTCAATCTCCTGAGCGTTGCAGACGTCCACCTCGACCGGGTGCGAGCTGTCCATCGCATCCAGCCGCATCGCGCTGCCGCCCTCGCGCTGCAGCATCTCAGTGAAGATGTTCCACTCCGGGATGAGCTTGTCCACGGCGTAGTACTCCATGTAGGTGGCGAAGGCCTCGTTGAGGAACAGCGCGTTCCACCAGCTCATGGTGACCGCGTTGCCGAACCACATGTGCGCAATCTCGTGTGCCACAACCAGCGCCACGTACTTCTTCTCCAACGTCGTCGTCGTCTCGTCAATGAGAATGGCGGACTCGCGGAAGGTAATGCACGCGACGTTCTCCATCGCACCGGCCGCGAAGTCGGGGATGGCAACCAGGTCCATCTTGTCGCCAATGTAGCCACACTCGAAGAACTTCTCGTACAAGGGCAGCACACGCACGGCAAGGTCGAGAGAGTACTGTCCCTTGGCCGCCTGCCCAGGGGCCGCGTACAGCGACACGACTGTCTCGCGATCGGGCGAGTAGGGCAGCCGCACCGTCGTGCTGATGCACTCCAGCTCGCCAATTACCCAGGCCACCAGGTAGGTTGACATCTTGGGAGTGGGAGCGTAGGTGTATGTGATGGTCTGGTCAGCCGCGGACGGCTCCTGGTGCACCACCTTGGAGTTGGACAGGGCCGTCATGTGCGCAGGAGCGGTGATGGTGGTGTGAAAGACGGCCTTCACGGCGGGCTCGTCCCAGCACGGGAACGCGCGGCGGGCATCGACGGACTCAAACTGCGTCGTGCCCATGTACACCTCCTCGCCCTTGGCGTTCTTGTACTTGCTGCGGTAGAAACCGACGAGCTTGTCGTTCATGCTGCCCGTGTACGCGATGAACAGCTCCGCCTCTTCATTGGGCCGCAGCGGCGTTGCCAACGGGATCGTTGCCGTCATGTTCGCCGCATCGTACACCACCGACTCCGGCTTCACAGACTCCTCGTGCTTCGTGGACAGGTTCACGACGCTCACCTTGTCAAAGGTCATGTCGTTATAGTTGAGTTTAATTGCCTTGATCTCGTCTCTGCCAGCGCAGACGTCCTTGTGGGCCTGGCAGTCCTCCTCGTTGCAGGCGCTCGCCACCACGTGCACGCGGACAGTGCCCTTGAAGCTGAAGTCTGTGAAGTTGGGGGTGATGTGCAAGTGGTAGTCCGTCGGCGTCACACACCTCGGCAGGATGTTGCGGCGCCGGGACGGAGCAGCAGCAGACTCATCCGTCATCCTGCTGTTGTTTTGGGTGTTGTAGCGGGTGGCGGTGGGTGTCGGGTAGCCTCCGGTTGGGTTGGAGGGGAAAGGCCAAAGATGCTTGCAATAGGGAGCAGAAAGCGCTAACACAAGTATGAGAAGGAAGACTAGTTTCTTGGCGTTTGGTCCGTTACACATCCATACCCACCCCACAGAGGGAGAGGGAGAGAGGAGCAAGAAGAAGAAAGGGAAGGGAAATGGGCTGCTGAGGCAAAGAATAGGAGCTGCGATCACGATCAGTGAGTAATCCTTACAGAGATGGCAATCGATGGAGGGGGACAGGGGGGGAGGATCGCACAGACAGGCAGGGAGAGAGAAAGGGTGAGAAATGGCAAGTAGGCAGTAGAACAGAAGGCATCCCCCCCCCTCCCCAATCCCCTCATCCCTCCCTTCGTCTCCCGTCACGCTGCCGTCTTCTCGCTGCCTGTTTGATGGAGTGCTACATGTGTAGCGTGTGTGTATGTGTGTGTGTGTGTGTGAAGATGATAAGAAGGAACGAGGAAGCAACAGAGATGAGACTGCGAGCAATCGATCTCTCTCCCCCTCCCCTCAGCTGCAACGATGCGAGAGCTTGAGAACTCATACATGCATTCTCGTCCGCGCCACCTCTGCGCGAGTCCCCTCCTCCCTGTCGCTCAGGCGTCGAGGAACCTGATGGCCACCTCAGCCTTCAGCCCAGCGGACACCATCGCCGGTGCCGCACGTGCAATGGACAGGCCTTGACTCTCGCCTAGGCTGCTGAGCACCTGAAGCACCACGCGCCAGCTCTCCTCGTGGTTGTCGGCGATGCCTTCCACGAGCTGCATCACTTCGGGCAGGATCTTGCCTCGCTGCAGTGAGGGGTAGGCGGGGCTCGTATCTTCCCCACTGCTGCCGTCTGCACGCTTTGCCACGCTCCCCTGCCGCTGACGTAGGCTGAGGAAGTTCTCCGTCAAGATGGCGATGGCGTGGTCAAGGCCGTCCTGCGAGCCGTTGATGTGGCGGCCCAGCACTGCGACAATGGCGCTGGTCACCTCCGGCCTCAGCACACGGAAGTCCCCCGCGTCCGGCTTCCCGTCGCGCGGCTTGTCCCCCAGGCCGAGGAGCTGCACCGCCGCCGCAGAGTTGGCGAGAAACGCCACAAGCAGGCAGACTTGCTTCACCGACACATCGTGGGTGGTGAGGAGTGCGTCCATCTGCCGGACCACCTCCCACCCCTTCCTGTCGCTGTCGCCATGCCCGCCCTCACTGTCCCTCTCAGCTCCATCCTCAGCTGGCTTGGGGGAGGTAGGCGGCCCGCTCCTCTGGCGAGAGCGGCGCTTTGGAGAGAAGGAGGAAAACTGGCCGAGCAGCTCAATGGTCGCGACGCACGGCACCCGCGCGCTTCCGTAGGCGCGGAGCAGGCTGGCGATCGCAATCAACTTGATGTAGCGGCACCCGTGCGGGGCGTGGTTCGAGAGCCACACCGTCGTCTGCCAGTCCCCGCGCGCGGCGGACCACAGGGCTAGGTTCTCAAAGACAGCCTCGGCGTCGGGGAAGCCGACTCCGCGCCGCAACGAGGAAGGCGAGGATGGCGGGCTCGCCTTGCCATCGTCGTCGTTGACGCCATCACTGCCACTGCCACTGCCGCCGCCCCCGCCCATCCAGGCCCGCTTGATGGCCTCCACACAGAGCTGGTACACGGCGGCGTCGCCTAGGTACCTCGGCGCCAGCGGTGACGATGAGGAACTTGGCAATGGCTGCAGAAACATCCTGGCGGCGGTCCAGTGGGTGAACCGGTTTGAGTGCGTTGGGGGCAGGTGCGTGTAGAAGAGTACGGCGTGTCGCCAGTAGCCAAGTCTTGCCAGTGCCATCATCGCGTGGTTGTACGTCGCGGGGTGCTGCAGGTCCGCCTTGGAGAGATACTCCTCACTGGGGCACCATATCATCTCCGCACGCGCGAAGCCGTCCTCCTCGTCCCTGCGGAGGGAGTCCCTTGTGAAGGCGCTGCCGTAGAACAGCCGAAGTGTTTCCTCTGGTTGCTGGGCAATGTTGAGCAGAGTCATCAGGCGGCCCATGCCCACCTTCCCGTCGACAGCACCACCACCGCCCCCTGCGTCGGCGTCGCCGTCGTCGTCGACGGTGCCTTCCCCGCGGCCGCTGCTCCGCGACATGTGCGCGTGGGTGGGGAACGGAGAGCCGGTGGAGTTGTAGCACAACACCATCTCCAGCGCCTCGCGCCAGGCCGAGGCGGGGCACACGGTCAGGTAGACCTCCATCACGTGCAAGGGAACAGGGGCAGTGGCGCTGCCCGCCAGTCTCTCACCCCCTTTGTGCCTCCCGCCCATTGCCTTGCCCTCGGTCCACACACGCAGGAATGAGTACACCCACTCGCGGACGGCAGGGTCGCTAGAGGCTTTGTAGCGGCGCACGGCCGCGTCGAGCACACCGGTCAGCCACCCAGAGCCATCCTCCTCCGTGCCGTACCTCACCGCATCTCCCTCGCTGCTCTCCACACTCGACGACCGTGCCGCCGCCTGCGTCTGCCTCTGCGTCGGCACGAGGAGAGACAGCGGCACGGCATCGGCAAGGGCCCAGGCCTGCTTCCAGCCGTCCCGCCGCATCTGGGACACCTGCCGAACAACGTAAGGGAAGCCCTCGGCCGTGCATAGGCGCAGCGCGGCATCGACGTAACCGGAGCTCGCGAGCCCAACAGCGCAGTCCAGCCTGGCGGCCGCCAACTCCCTGGCCTCGTCCGTCTGCTCGCCTGCTGCCTCCCTGCTGCTACTGGTGCTGGTGCTGGCGCTACCCCCACTGGCACCGCTATCGCCACTCTTCGCCTCCCCAGCGCTCTCCAGCTCCTGCAACAGCACCAACGGTAGATCTGCGCCGATCTCGGAGAGCTGTGGGGCCTGCAGGGGATGCCGATAGTGGCGCGCAGTCAGCGGCACGCCTGCCACCTTGGCCTCAACAAGGCACTGCATCTGCTCCAGCAGGAGGGACTGCCGCTCCGCCTGGGACGGGACAGGATCGTAGAAGAGGGCTCGGCCAGCCTCCGTGTATAGCTGCAAGATGCGCTCCAGCAACAAAGACTTGTTCCTCGGGGAGCCAATCTGCATCAGCTCCCACCGCGCCACGCGCAGCACGCGCAGATTCTCCGCGCTGACGCGGAAGCCGGGGGGACCGAACAGCTGCGCCTTGGCCACGAGCTCGTACATGTGCATTCGGTTCTTGCCATCTGGATACGGCGTCACCGCGGACGGCGCGGCCACGGACGAGGCAGCGCTGACGGATAGAGCGGGGTTCTGCAGCTGCTTCCGGAACGCCGAAAAGGTTCTCAGCGCTTCCAGCCAAGAGCCAGATTGGAAGCTACGTGACATTAGCAAAAAAAAAAAGTGGGAAGGGGTAGCAGGTAAGGAAAGGAGACCACAAAACGAGCAAAGCGTAGAGGAGAGCAGAAGAGAGGGAGTTGGGTGTGATCCCGTGTGTCGCTTTTGCGAGCAAAACGGAAATGAGAATAAGGAAGGAGAGAAAGTGTTGAAGCAAAACAAGAGCAGAAGACGAACCCGTACCGATACACACACACGCACACACACACCTATTCCGTTGCAGGCATCATAAAGGGGGAGAGGGGGGAGGAGAAGGGGAAGGAGAGGGGACAACAACAGTCGGTAAGGAAGGAGGAGCTCACCATCACGCCCACATTCCTTCTCGTGCATCGCCGTGCTGTGTGAGAGAAGCACAAGGACAGAGAAGTAGTCACTATTACAGTCCATTCTCTCTCTTGTTCTTCTTCCTTGTTTGTGTGCGTGTGTGTATGTATATGAGGAACGAGAAGACAAGCAAGCGTACAGGGTGTGCGTGGGGGCGGGGGAGGGGGTGGAGAGAGAAAGGGGGATGCACAGGAAGGCATGCCCACCCTTCACTTGCAACCCACGCCTCCTCCTACCCCTGTCCCCATTGCTCCTCTCCCCACCTTTCTCCTCTCTCTTCCTCTCTCTCGTCGGCGCTAGTCAGCCCTCTGTTCCTTGGTGGTGGCGGACACCTTGGTCTTGATGCGATGCACGTGCACCTCGGCCAGCTCTTCCTTGGTGTACTGCTGCCTCAACTCGCCGGGCAACGGGACGTGGCCGCTCCGCTGGTGCTCGGCGAGCAGCTCTCTGAGTTTCTCCGCTGTCACAGTCATCACCTCCTCGCTGCGGTAGCCGTCGCGGGTGCGGTGGAGTTCGTAGAAGGGTGCTTCGTCGCCGGTGCCCTCCGCCGGCTGCACGGGCACCAGTGTACTCTCCCCAGGGGCGGCATCGGTGTGCGTGATGGTCGTGGAGCGGTAGAGGGGAAGCTTCACCCACCAGTCCTCGCCGACGCACCGGCCCAGCAGCGGGTGCTCGTCCAGGTTGAAGTGAAAGGGGCGGCCGTCCGCCTGCAGTCCACAGAAGACGACGGAGCCAACGTCCCAGCCCAGCTCCTCCGCTGCTGGCGCGGAAGGGGAGCAGCCGTCCGTGCCCGACGCCTCCCCGCTACCCCCGTCCACGCGGAAGATGATCTCCTGCACCGCCAAGCCGCGCTGGTTGGCCGCCGTGCAGAACTCATTCCCGCGGCCGCTGTAGCTGTTGTCCGCATCAATCATGACGAAGCCGCCGGGCTGCTGCACCACCGCTGGTGAGTCGCCCGTTGGCTGGTGTCCTCCACAGACGGTATGCAGGCCGCTCGCGAGCAGATACTCCATCACGGGCAGCGTGACGCACCGAGGGCCGTTCAGGTCCACGAAGGAGCCAACGGTGACGGAGTAGGGCACGATGTTGCGTGGGAAGACGTAGCGGCGGATGACCTCGCCCCGTTTGCCGGTCAAGCCATCCCACTCTCTGAAGCTCTCCTCCTTGAAGTCGTTTAGTGCCTTGACCCACATCAGCGCATCCTTGCCCTGCTCGAGAAACCGCTGGCCTGCTTTCCCCTGCTCGCTAAACTCTAACATCGCCTTATCAGGCACGAAGCCGATGTTATGCTCGTTAACGCCGCCGTGGACGAACAGGACGCCGCCAACGGCCAGCGCCAGCACGCCTTGTCGCATGAACTCGTAGTACACACCGCCGGGTCTGGCTGCGTCAAAGAAGCTCTCCGCCACCTCGCGGTCACTCACTTCCCTCTCCTCCCCATCTTCCCTCCCTTGCTGCTGTCGGCGGAGCAGCGTCAACTCCTTCCGTCGGTGCTCAAACGCGTTCGGGCTACCCATTTTGTTCCGCAGGGCCCATTTCAAGAAGGTGATGCTTGTGGCCTTAGTGTCTGGTGGCATGCCCTCGCTCGCCAAGAACTCTGCATAGTGCATCTCAGCGGGACGCAGGCTGTCGGCGTCACGGTGATGCGGGAAGATCATTCTCTCCGCCTCCTCGGGGGCCGCCGACTCCACCTCCTGCATCGCGGGGACCATCACCATCTTGTTGATATCCCGGTTCCCCAGGATGAAGTGCACCCGAGTGGGGAAACGCTTCTTGAAGTCGAGCAGCGCCGTCCCGAACGAGAGGTCCGCGCCATGGTCAAACGCGTCACCGCCGTACACGAAGTGCGTGTGGGCATCCCGAAAGGTAAGCCGAACACCGCGCTCTTGGATGTCATACTGGGTCACTACGTCCTCCTCCTCCAGTTCGACAGCAACGTTATTCGCGCTATTGCCAGCCTCCGGGCCAGGTTCGTCCGCTGGTGGAGCCCGTTCCCACCGCACGCACGCCGACATCGCGACGAAGCGTTGGAAGTACTGCATGTTCCCCTCCACATCGGTCAAGTAGCAAATGCGCTGAGGGGAGCCGCCACAAAGGCGGAAGCCGCAACGTCGAAGCATGGCCCAGCCTCACACACACTCACTCTCTCTCTCTCTGTCGCTTCCCTCTGACTGTCCCGAATGCGGAAGATCGATATGGTGGCCTTTGGCTCTCCTCTCTTCCCCTCTCTCTTGGAAAAGGAACAAAGGAAGTGCGCCTTGCGCTGGCAGCGGAGAAGGAGGAAAGACGATAGAAGAAGAAGAAGAAGAAGAAGAGAGGCAGTAGATGAAGTAGATGGAATCCTGTTGGTCAGGCATCACGCACCGGTTCGTGGCATCGACCTCACCATCCTCACTCCTGCATGGCAACACTGCGGAGATGCATGTGCATGTGCATGTGCATGTGCATGTGCATGTGCATGTTGGCCCAATCGCTCGCTCTCCTTATGGTTGGGTTCGGCAACAACAGCTGCAACAGGAGGAAGAAAAAACCGCACGAAGGGGGAGGCGGGTGAAAGAGAACACGAGCGGCAATAAGGAGGGGACGGGGATGTCTCACTTGGCATTCATTGTCGTGGCAGGGCTTCCGACACTGCCACCGCCACCCATGTCGCACACACGGCAATGCAGCCCGCGCCACTTCCTGCTGGTGGAGTGGCTTGTGGAGGAGGCGCCATGGAAGGCACCGCTTCTCGGCTTCACGAATCTCTCGGGGTGCTCGAAGAAGTTGGAGAGGTCCGCCACCGTGCTGACCTCCCCGCTGCCGGACAGGAAACCCTCGCTGGCGAGGTAGGTGAGGACGCAGCGGGGGTGGTACACGTGATGGCACGCAAACGCCACCATGCCCCCCACCTCCGCCGCCCCCTCTCCCGGCTTCGACGGGGCACCACCAGCGGCGGGCATGGGCATGGGCACGCGCTGACCACAGAGACCACACGCCGTGGCGCCGGCCGAGGGGGAAGAGGAGGAGGGCAACGAGGACGGACCGCCGATGCCCATGGCACGCTCTCTGTTCCCCCTGCGTCCACCCTGTCCTCGCGCGCCAGCACCGCCGTTGATGGAGGCGGTGGCGCCAGGATCGACGCGAATGGCGGCGGCACGGCGGCGGAGCAGGCCGCCGTAGTCCTCCGCGACGTCCCTCTCCGTGGCTTGGAGGATGGTGCCGAGGAAGGCCTCCTCGTCAGCGCGGCTGCGCGTCACCGCGGCGATGTACACTCCCACGTGCGGGATGGGCTCCTCGGTCGGCAGGGCCTTTATGAGGTAGTTGGCGTCGATGGCGGGGTTGTCGGCGTAACTCGGATCCGCCGCGGCGGTGAGGAGGGCGGAAAGAAGATTCAAGGGCACGACGCAAGGCCGCGGTGGGGGCCGCTGCTGCTGCTGTTGCTGGTGCCCTCGCTGGTGGGGGCTAGTCGCGTCCTGCTCCGAGGAGGAGGAGTGCGAGCGCAACATTTGGTCCAGCGCACGCGAGGAGCCGCGCGGCAGGCGGTTGGTGCGGCTGCTGCGGTTGCTGCCGCCAGGGCTGCTGCCCGTCGTCGTCGTCGGGAGGAGCGGGCTGATGGGAGCAGCGTAGTGCCGCAACATGTTCCGTCGCCTGGGCCTCGTCGCAGAGGACAGTGCGGAGCCGCCCGCCTCAAAGGATGACGAGACGCGAGAGCCAGGTGTGCCTGGCGGGGTGGACGTCGACAGCGCACCGCTGCTTTGGTTCCCTCGCATGCCCTCGCCCAGGTTGGCCTCGCGGATGACCGTCTCGTCCACGCCGTACCGCGCGGCGACAGAGGCGTACGTGTCTCCGATTTGCGTGTCGTGCAGAACGTACTTCTGTCCATCCGCCGGGTTCACAGGCAGTTGCTCGTTCGCCTCGATCGCCAGCTGGACGAGCTTCTGGAAGAGCGCGACCTGGTCCTCTCTGGTGGGGACCTCGGTGATGTACGCGACGGCCTTGTGCATGTTCTTCACCTGCTGCACAAGCACCCTGAGCCCCTCCTCTTCCTTCCCCATGCGTGCCATCAGGAAAACGACCTCGTCGAGGAGGTTCTGCTTGCGGCACAGGGCGTACACCTCCTTGATGCGGTCCAGGTACATGGACATCTCCTTCAGAAAAGGCAACAGCTGGGGCCGGTCGTAGTCGATGAACAGCGTGGCGACAAGCTGGGCGTTGCGCTTGGCGACGGTGGTGAATGCGGGCTTGTTCTCCTTCCGCAGCGCACACAGGTAGAGCCACAGTTCCTCGCGATGGGACTGCTCCAACCGGCGCACAACGGACTCGGGTGCGAGTGGGTCGTTGGCAGAACCAGGCGGGAACGCAGTCGGCCCTTGCTGTTGTCCCTGTGCCGCAGGGGATGGCATCTGGGAGCCGGGTGGCGGCGGCGCGTGCTCCAGCAAGAGATCCACGGTGCGGCCTCTGCTACGCAAAAACAGCTCGGGGAGCAGTTCGAGCGCCTTTGAGAACAAACGAGTGCGCCGGATAAAGTGAAAGAGCTCGTCGCTGTCGTCCACCTTGAGCAGCACCTGCAGGGCGTCGTCGTTCCGGCCCAGCAGACGCAGCAGCCCGCCGTAGGACTCGCTCAGCGCCTTCAGCGGCTCGTCCTGCGCGGAGCGCGGCGCTGCTGTCTCTCGAGCGTTTCCCCCTCCTTCCTCACCCCCCGCCGCCGGCAACGACTCGGTGCCCGACGAGGAAGGAAGTCCCAGAAGAAGGCCGTTGTATTGCTGGTACCGCATCTCCACCGCCTTGGCGACGACGTCCACGTTAAACAGCCCCTCGAAGCGGTGCACCGCCACGTTGAAGAGCACTGGGTCGTGCTCCAGGGCACGCAGCAGGATGAGGTCGTAGTACTCTTTCCCAATGTGGAGTGCATCGGGCAGCACCGTGCCCTTGGCCGGCTGCTGCGGCTGCTGCTGCGGGCCCGTGCCTGGGGGGTGCCCACCACCTCCCTTCCTCGATGACACACTTTGGGAGCCGTTTCGCGTGGGAAGGGCGTCGACGAGGCGCCACGACTCGCCGCGCTGGTCAAAGACGAATATCCACCGCTCCCACTCTGCACAGTCGCCGACGCCGACGCACTCTGGCAGGAGCGCCACCACCTGCGCGATGTCTCCTTCCTCCAGCAGTGCCGTAAGCATTTGCTGTGCGATCGTCGCCGCGTGGTGGCGGCGGAGTGTGTGTCGCACTGCGTAGTTGTACGCGTCGCGGTAATGCCGCGTGCGGAGCAGGTAGTCCACGTGGTCGTCCTCGTCGCACGGTGTGGCCTGCACCATACTGTCCACTGAGAGGACGTAATAGATGGTGTCCGGCGGGGGATACAAGGCGGACCGAGGAGGCTGCGGTGGCTCGTCTAGTGCCGTGGCGCCACCGCCACCGCCGGCACGCGGTGTGGTGCTCTCGGCCACGGCCTGTCTGCCATGGTGGCAAGCCAACGCGAGCTGTAAGGGGTGGGCGTAGTCGACCATCATCCGCCCACGGTAGAGGTCCTCTAGGGTGAAGCGATGCACGACGCGGACCTCCAGGTCACGCATGGTGCCCTCGGCTGTATTGCTGTCAACCACACAGGCAAGGACGAGGTAGCGATCCGTGCCAAACGGTGCGATGCCGCACACGCGATACGGGTTCTCCGTGGCACCAGGCCGCATGGCGCTCTTGGTGTAGCTTTCCACGCGGTAGACCCGGGAGTTGATTCCGTTGACCGTCAAGTTGACGGGCCGGGGTGCTATTTTGCGCACGCGGATCTGCTGCACCCAGTCCCCCCACCCACAGATGAGCGTGTTTCTGTCCTCCTCCTTGCTGGTGGAGGGCAGCGTCTCCCACAGTAGCGTTGGCGGATAGAGCTCCAGCCGCCTCAGCTGCTGCTGCTGCTGCTGGTGCTGCTGCTGGAGCGTGGCGGCGCCTTGGCTTGGAGCGGCCGACACCACCGGGCTGGCGATGGTTCGCAGCACCATTCTGTCCTCGTAGCTGTAGATGGTCAGCCCCCGCTCGCTCAGCCAGGCGACAAAGGTGCCGGAGAGGGACCATCGGACGCAGACCACTTTCCCGTTCCGCTCCGCCAGCACCGTGTGGCGGCGGTGGCTCAGAAACAGCAGCTTTGTGACAAGAAAAACCTTGTCCGCCCCGGTGCAGACGAGGGGCCGCTCGTCCTGCAGCTCAAACGTCGGATGGAGCGCGAGGCTCTGGATGGGCACCTCCATCTGCCGCCGCCAGACATCAGCCGCGTCGGACAGGTTCTGCACCGATACGTAGCCCGCCTTGTCGCTGGCCCCCACAAAGGTCTCCGCCGCGTTGCAGCTCACATCACTGATGGGGTCCGTGTGGTTCTGCAGCAGCCGCTCGAGCTTGGGTTGCCGCTGCTGCGCCTGCGGGGTCGAAGCCGTCGTCGAAGCCGCCACGCTGCCTACCTGTCGCCTTGCGCTACCCGCCTCCCCTTGACGCGCCGGCTTCCGTGCAGCAGGAATCGTGAGGATGGCAACGGTGCCCTGGTTGGTGCCCATCAGCAGGATTTTCTGGAAGGCCTGCACCGTCATCACGTGGTGCCCATCCAGCTGAAACGGTATCGCAACGGTGGTGAAGGACAGCAAGCTCTCTTGCTCCTCCTCCTCCGCTTCCTCGTCCTCGAGACTACTCCGGCTGCTGCCCTCGTAGCTGCTCCCACCGTCTTCGTCGTACGCATAGGACGAGGAAGTGTACTCGCCCTCCTTCTCACCCGCCGCCGTCGCTGACGAGCCCAAAGGGGACGCAGATACGGCTCCGTCGCGGCCCTTGTCCTCTGTGACGCTAGGATCCATCTCTCTGTCCTTGCATCAACACAACACGGCAGACACCTCTCCCACCACCACCACCTGCGGCAAGCGCGCTCGTCTCTCTGTACTCCCTCTCGTGTGGGTTTATGCTCTCCTCTCCTGCTACCTTGTCGATACGGTGAGGTGAGTCAATCGCAGAGAGAGGTAGTGGTAGAGGTAGAGAGCACCGAATATGCGAGGAGAGGAGGGGAGGGGAGGGAGGGGGAAGGAACACGCACTCTGTGTTTTCGAGTTGGGAAAGAAGTCGAAGCTGTTCAGGAAGGAACTCTACTAGTAAACGACGGAGAAGGGGAGGAAGGAAGGAAGGAGAGCGCGTGCCACAATCATCATCACGGCGCGTTACACCTGAGGGGTGTCCACGTCATCTGCCATCCGCGAGAGTGCATTCCCCCAACGCCATGCACCATGCACCATCTCTCTCTCTCTCTCTCTACTCTCCTCCTGTCTTCCCTCTACTTTCTTGCCTTTCTCATAACAGGGGCGGGGGAGTGGTCAGTGTGTTGCAGTAGCCGCTGTCGCTGCTGTTGCGGTGGTGGCCGTCATCGTCGTCGCACCAACGTCGCCAACGGCAGTAGCCCGCTGTGGTTGCCGGCCGCCGCCATGAATGATAGACTCCAGCAGCCCCTGCTCCACCTCGCGTCGCTGCCGAGCCAGGTAGGAGCCGGCAAACGCACTTTCCGCACCACCGGTGGCGGTGGCGGCCCTACCTGGCATCAACCGACCAGCCTCTGCCGCCTTGTGGTCCTCGTGGAGGAGGATCTGATGCTGTTGCAGCATGAGGTTCTTGTACCCGTACTGGAGAAGCAGCGAGGAGAGCATGGCATGCTCCCGACGCGTCGTGTCTCGCAGCTTGCGAAGGCGGCTAGGCAGGTCGTTCGAGTCGCCACCACCCGCACCCGCACCCACACCCGCGCTGGCGCCGACGCTGTCCGCGGAAGCTGCCTGAGGGAGGAGGTCGGCGCCGGACCCGCCGTGGGTGCTCCCCGTCCCCGTGCCGGTGCTGGCGAGACTGTGGGGGCTGGGGTTGCCCGCGACGCCGCCCACTGCCGCTCCCGCACCGACGACGGTGCTGCTAGCGTTCTGCAGATCCTCGACGCGGCCCAGGGCGGTGGCGAGTTGCTGCTGCAGCTGCTCACGCTCCTTCTCGAGGTGGCGGATCTGCGCCTTGAGGGTGTCGTTGGCGGCCGCGCCAACGTCGGCCATCGGCGTCGCCGCCGCCGTGACCTGCCTCTGGAGAATGAAGAGCTGCTTTTGTAGCGCCTCACGCTGGTTGCGCGCCTCGTCGAGCTCGTTCTCCAACTGCATCACGCGATCCAGGGAGCCGTTCGAGGCGAAGGAGCTGTTCATCAGTGTTCTCTCGTCCCCCTCGCCGCCTCGGTGCTCCTGCTGGGTCAGCCGCAGGATGGTCACCTGCGAGCGCAGCTCTTCGACCTCGTTCTCCAGCTCGTTCTTGGCCTTCACCTGGATCGCCAGCTTGTCCTCTGCGATGGAAAGCTTCTCCATCGCCTCGCGCCGCTGTGCCGCTTTTGCCATGAGGCCCTCCTCCGTGCTCTTGAGCTTCCGCCGCATCGCCAGCAGCCCCTGCTCCTGCGCCGCCGTCGCCTCCCTGAAAGCACTGAGCATCGCCGCCTGCTCCTCCACCTTCTTCACCAACGCCTGCACCGCCTCCTCCTTTGACGCGAGGCGCTGCTTCAGGTCGGACACCTCCGGTCCCCCATGCAGCGGCAGCTGCCCCGCCCCAGTCCCCGTCCCGACGGCGGAGGAGGAGGAAGAGGGCTGCCCCATGCTAGCCTGCTCCTCCAGCAGCATACGATAGCGACGCTCCCAGGAAGCCTCGCTCTCCTTTGTCCGTCTCAGCTCCAGCTCCACATTGGCCTGGTGAGCCTTTAACGCCTCCACCTCGCGGCGCAGTTGGGTGGTTGCGTTGCGAAAGTAGCTGTCGTCGGCACCAAGCGGGGCAGCAGGCAATGCCTGAGAAGTCTCCGCTCTCCCCGATGCTGCAGTCTCTGGTCGGCGGTGAAGGAGCACACCGGGATCTGCCGCGTTTCCGCTAGGATCGGCATAGAGTGACGAAGTTGGCGCAGACAAGGAGCTGGTCGCCACCGCGTCAGACTTCTGCACGTGCCCTTGCTGCTGTGTCAGCCCATACCTTGCCGCAAAGCCGTCCACCGCGTCCTGGATGGCGCCGCTGTTCTCTGGTGATAGGACAGCCATCACGCTCCTCACTTGCGCGGAGAGTGCGCCGGAAAGCACGATAAGGGCAATGGCTGCCACTGTCAACTTTGTCAGCTCCTGCAAGGCCTCTACCGCTGTTTCCTCGTCGTCATCGTTCCCGTCGCCCTCGAGGCCCATCAGGGTGGCGGAGCCCGAAAGGATGCCGATGTCTACATCCAGCACAATCAAGCCGCTGCTGCTGCTGCCGCTTTGCTTGTCCTTTGCCACTGCGTCAGAGTTGGCCAGAGCTGTCATGTCGTTCAGCAGCGTGCGAAGATGCTCCCTTCGCAGGAGTCGGTTCGTTCGGCCGCGCTCGCCCAGGTCAGCGGTCACCTCCTCCCCATCGCGGAACACCGCAGGCGCGCATCGACTGAGCAGCAGGTAAAGCGTCTTGCCATCACTGAGCGACACAAAGGTGGTGGGGTCTACATGACTCCCGGCAGAGTCGGGAAGGACAACGTGCAGCAGCTCCCGCAGAAACGCCACGATCGCGTCATGCGAAAGCGATGCGGTCATAGTGGCGAGGAGATTCACAGAAGAAAACAAGTTAGTGTAAACGAGCGGAGAGCGTCAGCTCTGCTGCCGACGACTGCAAAGGGGGATGGGTGGGGAGAAGTGAAAGAGAGAGAGAGAGAGAGCTCTCGACAATGGACCTCACAATGTGTAAAGATGTAGGTGGATGTGCGAAAACACTCTTGGGCAACAGGGAATCAACAGAGAGGCATAGCGCAGATGCGATGATGCGAAGGTGAAGGGAGGATAGAGGGGGGGGGGGGGAGCATCCCCTCCTCTCACCCGCCAAACACTTCCTCTTGCTTCTCCCATTCCCGTGTGCTTCGTCGGCCTTCTCATTGCGTCTCGTCAGCCCACGAATCCTTTCTTTGTCAAACAAGTACACGGAAGTTGTCTCTCGCGCTCGTACATTCTCTATGTGGGGTGGAAGGGAGGGGAGGGGGGGGGCAGGCACATTCTATGAAGTGGAGGAGGAACGAGAGGCGGAGACAGTCCTCCCCACAATGGGAGCAGTAACAGTGAGGATAGCTCCCGGTATAAAAGGAAGTCGAGACACGGGGGAACAGGAAAGGGGGCGTGGGGACTCGGGGAATGTCTCATGTGCCGAGAAGCTGGATGCTGCGGAGGCCTCCTTCCAGTCGGTCCAGGCGGGTAGAGGGCGGCACAGCCACGGGGTCGCTGCCTGTCGGTTGCGACGGCGAGGATGGCGGTGCCGACAGCGGGCTCCGTGCCGGCCCAAAGGAGGGCGAGAACTCTTGTGTGCGGCGCACCAGCGCGAAGTCGTACCGTCGCGGGTCTCTCCCTGCCACGTCGCCTACTCCGTCATCTTCTTCCACCTCCTCCCAGACAGCTCTCCCGAAGCCAGCAGAATCCACCGCTGCCCCGCCATCCACGCTTTCGCCCTCAGGGAAGTCCTTACCGACCTCGGCGGCCTCAGGCGTGAACCCTGGAAACAGCCTCTCAATGGCCACGGCGGGTTCCTGCATGAGGACCCGCCTCACATACACCTTCCCTCGCTGGTGGTCGTGCATGAGGGCCCAGAGCGCAGACACAGCCAGCTCCTGTCGGCGGAGCAGCTCGTGCGGCGAGGAGGAGTGCTCTCCATTGCTGCGCGCGGCGGACGGGCCTCCCTCTGGTTTTCCGCTCGTCCTTGTGGTGCTGCCACCGCTCGTCCAGCCTTCTGATCGGCTCCCGCCCCGCGTGACGGCCGGCGGTGGCGGGGGGGATGCTGGCGGCGCGCCGGCCGCGGCTCGCGCTGCGCGTCTTGCCGACGGCGACGACGACGACGGTGACCCGTCCCTCTTTGGCGAGGGCGAGGAAGAGCGGATGTAGTCGTGGTAGAAGCTGCTGGTCGCGCGCACAGCCCAGTTGGTGAGGGCCGTGTTGTTGCTCTCCGTGATGTCGCGCCGAAGGACGGACCAGGCCCCGCTGCTCGCGGCATTCTGTCGCCTCCATGCGGCGCTCCTGTGCTGCCCGCCGCTCGCCTCTGCTGCGCCGCTGTCCAGGCGGGGGAAGACGAGGTCAGGATCGAGCGCCAGGGCCTCCACCGTGGGTAGACGCATGAGGGCAGCCTTCAGCGTCAGCAAGACGCGCATGTCCTGGCACAGGACCGCCTTCAGCGAGGGGTGGAAGCACACGTTTCGAAGAGCAAGCAGCGCCAACGTCCCTGGTGTGTTGGCCGTGCCGGCCAGCTCGACGAGGATGGTGAGGAGGGTGCTGTGCTGTGCTAGGACCACTTGCATCTCCCTATCCAAGGAGAGGGCCGCCACGAGCCTCAGTAAGGACAGGGAAATGGGGCTGGCCTCCCCTTCCTGTGTCCCAGTCCTGCCGCGGCCCGCGTCGCTAGCGCCGATGAGCTTCGCCACGGCATCGGCGCCGCGATGCTTGAGGAACGCGGCGATGAACGGGTTCCCACCGCCGCCGCCCTCGTGGCGCGCGCCGCAGACTCTTGTGAGAATCGCGAGCCCAAGCTCCTCAGTGACCTCCGCGAGGGCCTCCCGGACCGGCCCCGAGAGTCTCTCTCGGTTGGCCTTCGTGGACTGCAGTTGCTGCTGCGATTTTCTGGGGCCGCTGCTGCCGCCAAGGACAGAGGGAATGCGTAGCGTCACGGCAAGGACACGCCCAAAGCAGCTGCGGGCAAGCGGCTCGCCGCTGGTGGTGATGTCGTGCAACAGACAACGCCGTCCCTCTGCGCTGCCGGACATGGCCCTCAGCGCCTTGAGTGTTGCCATCCTGATCTGCTCAAAGCGCACGCCCTCCGCCAGCGCGGCGCACACCGTCAGACGCAGCTCGCGTGGCAGCTCCGGACAGGCGGCGTTGGCGAGGACGCTGCTAACCAAAGAGAGGGTCACGAGGTAGGACTCTTTGTCGTGCTCGTTGAAGGCGCCGCCGTTGCGGACAAGCAGCTTCACCAGCGTGTCCAGATCGAGGGCACGGTCCGCAAACCAGCCGCAGCGGATTGCCTCCTCGCTAGCCAGGGGGAAGGTCGAGAGGAGGCGACACTGCATGCCGCTAACGCAGGTGAGCCGCTTCAGACTGAGGGAGGCGAGGAAAACACGGTCGGCGAGCAATGCAAGGCTCGCGTGCAGCGGGGAGGCCTGGACTGCTGCTGCTGCTGCTGCCGCCGCTGTTGCCTTCTCGCCTGCCGTCCCCGCACGGTCATCGCCCTTGTCGTCGGCTGCCGCTAGCGAGCTCGGTTGGGGAAGCGTGGGCAGAGGGAAAATGAGGATACTGCTGATGAAGAGCGGCACGTGGCAGCGCGTTCGCTGCGAGAGAGTGGCGTCCGACATGACTCTCGCCAAGCTCTCGAACACCGCCGCCGGCATGGGGGGAAAGTCCATGGCAGCAGCAGCAGCAGCAGCAGCGGGGGTCCCGGGGGTAGAGGCGGTGGGGACGGCCAGCCACACGGGAGCGAGCTCGCAGGACCACTGGACCAGCTCGTCGTACGCACGAGTCAGGGCAGGGGATGGGCCAACCGCAACAGCGAAGCGGGCGGAGAGCATGTCAAGCACCCGCGCCGGACACGGCACCGACAGCGCCGCACTCGCCAAGCGATAAACGCTCTCGTGGGAGAGATGGGTCTTGTGCTCTGGAAACCTGGTGAAGAGCGCAACGACGCAGCGCAGAACGGCAGCCGTAAAGGCGTACTGCACCGTGATGCTCTCCCGGGCTGTCAGTGCCCGTGTCAAGGCGTCCTGTGTGGTGCTGCTTGTCAGCGCAACACCGTTAGACGGTGAGCTTCTCTCCTGGCAGCCGCGTTGCTCGCTCCTGTCGCCCCCCTTGGATGCCCAAACGGGGAGCCGAGCCAGCTTAGTCAGCTTCTCGTTCGCCACGGTGGCGGTCTGCATCAGCCGCGTCCAGTTACCCAGCGAGCGCTGACCGTACGGCGCAAGCACGCTAATGCTGTCGTTGTCCTGCGCCCCCTCCGCCTGCATCTCCTCCCATTCACGCTCGCTGAGCACGGAGCAGAGGGTGAGCAGCGCCGTCGTCGCGAAGTTGAGAGGCGCAGTCGCTACTACATCAAGCAAGCGCAGAGGAAGGGCGGATTGCGCAAAGCTAAAGTAGGCGACTTGGCCCGCTGCATCACTATCCGTCCCCTTGCCACGTGCGGTGAGGCGTGCAACGAGGCACAGCCACTCCGCCGCAGCCGCTGCGTTCTCCCATTGCTGCGGGGCGTCCGCGCTGTACGCTGCCACGCTGGCCACCGCCGTCGCGACGATAGAGGGCATCTCCTCGACGACCAGCGACAGGATCGTCGGCGTCGTGCAGATGTAGCTCAGCGCACGGTAAATGGCGCCGCGCAGTGGGGCATGAATGCTCTGCTTCGTGCAGCGGAGCAAAGCGGGAAGGTTCGGGAGGACGCCGTTCAGATCTAGACACCGGAGCTGGGCCACTCTGTTGAAGGCAAGGCAAGCATCCATAGCGGCAACGGCGCACTCGCCAAGTGGGGTGTAGCGAGCGTTGCGAGTGCAGCCAACACTCACGCTATGGACACCGCCACGGCCACGGCCGCTGGGGCTGTAGTATAAGGGGGAAAGAGAGGAGCTGTCCGGCGCCGACGACGTCACTGTGGGATTCTGCACCGCCACTCGCGCCAGGGCAGGTACGACGCCTTGGAGCAGCGCGGCCACTTCATGGGACAGCTGCTGCTGCTGCTGCACCAGCGCGCTTGAGTGTTCCGTGAGAAGGGATGCGAGGAGCTTGCAGCCCAGCACGGCAAACGTCACGTCGTCCTTCCTCACCATGCGCATCGCGGAGGCGAGGTACACCTCCTCCGACAAGGAGCCATCCGCTGTTGTTGGGGTGTCTATGAGCGCGGACTTGACATCCGCGACGGACAGGATGGCGTGCTCTACAATGGCGTGCAGTCCGCCCGTTTGCACCCACTGCACGAGATGCTGGACGCTGCAGACCCGCTCGGCACCGAGCAGAAAGGATAACAGGACAAGACGGATGGAAGGGGCCTCCGTCAGCATTCTCTCCTCCTGGCGATTCCTGGCAAGGGAGCGGGGGAGCCCGCTGGTGCGCGCTCCCGTCGCCGCTGCCAGTCCGCTGCCCTCGTCGTCGCCGACCGCTGTCGCATCCCCTGCTACTACTACGGTCCCATGCCCTGTCCTCTCTTCCTTCTCCATGTCCGCAAGGAGCATGGGAAGCAACGTCGACCCGACCACATCGAGGACCGCGTCTGTCGTTGCGGGCAGCATAGCGCGAGACGGCATCACGTGCCCCAGCCACAACAGCAGCTCTGTCAGCAGCAGGCGATCCTGCCGCGTCGCGGGGGCCACGGTCAGGAACCGCTGGAAGGGCTCAAATGCCTTTGCGTCGAACAGCGCCAAGAGAGCGTCTCCGTCAGCCACCGTCAACGCCCACAGGTCATTCATCGAGGCGAAGAAGTCTTCGTGCGATGTGCACTCCCCCACGGCGTGCAGGACACCGCGGATGAGCTCCGTCGGCACCCGATAACTCACCTCGGCGGCTTCACGATCGACAAGGTCGCTGATATCCTCTGCTTCTCCTCTGTCCCCTTCGTCGCCTACTGCCGCCTCCTTCGCCGTTGCCTTGCCACTCTCCTCCACAGCACCTCGGAGTAGCGACGCCTCCACACGGCCCTTCCCAGCGGATTCCCGAGGCTCCTTCGCAGGGGCTGTGGCGGAGGGTGCGTCAGTGATAGTCACATTATAGTCAGCCTTCAGGGTCGCGTCGCCCTCCTCAAACTCGGTGACATTGTTGTCAGCAAGCCTTGTGTGCACTGCGGGCGGCCTGTGCCAGTCCTTGTCCCCTCGGTCTCGGGACCGTCGAAGCTGGAGCTTCCTGAGCCGCTTGTAGGTCAGGTTCAGCAGCCTCAAGGCGGCACAGCGCTGCGCTCCGGTTGTTGTCGCCGCAATGGCCGTGAGAGTGTCGGCCGCATCCTGGAGAAGGGTACCGTGCGAGCCGACCTGCTCGGCGAGCTCCTGGACATGCCGCTTCAGCGCGGCCGACGGCGCCGACGACGACGAAGGGGAGGAGGGGTTCATGGCGGCGGCAGAGGCGTTCGCCATCTCCGTCAGCACCTCTGGCGAAGGGTCTCGGCCAATGGGCAGGTGCAGCAGCGTGCTCAGCACGTGCGTCACAAGCCCGTTCAAGTGCGGGTGCCCTCGCTGCAGTGCCTCCAGCAAGCCCTGGAGGATCACCCCGGCTCTTGCCAACACCAAGAGACAGTAGTAGCCGTCCCCGTCGGCGTACAGCGCGGTCATGAAGTCCACGCAGAGGGAGATGGTCCGCAGCTGCGTCATGCCAAGCTCCTCGTCGAGGGCCGCCGAGGCAGAGAACAGGCGCTCGCTGCGGATGCCACCGACAAAGGTGTCGACCAGTGCCTCCAGCAAGTCGCCCTGCTGCAGGAAGGCGGCGATGGATACCTGCGAAACCAAGAGCCGCTTCAGCGTCTCGCAGCCCTCGATGCTGACGAGCACGTTGTGGTGCGTGAGCTTCGCGGATAGCTCCGCGAAGAAGGCCAGCCACTTGGACTTTGTGAAGGATGATGCATTGGGCAGCGCCATTCCTAACCTCGCCCTCCCGTGTTCCCTTTCGCCCCAACTACTGCTTCTTCTGGGGGAGTGATAAAATGTTGTCCACCGCCTCCCTCTTTCTCTCCTGCGATGGCGCGGGGGCTGTATGTGTATGTGTCTGGGTGTGTGTGTGTGTGTGTGTGTGTATATATCTATGCAAGTACGTGTATGGGAGGGGGGGAGAGAGGAGGGGGGGTGTCTATGGGAAATGGACAAACGGCACGAGATGCGGCTAGAGAGGGGGATAGTAAAGAGGAAGGAGAGAGAGAGAAGAGTAAGGCGTCCATTCTCCACAACCCATTTGGGACAAGAGGAGGAGGGAAGAGTGCTTCCTCCCTGACTGCTCGCTACTTCCCGACAGGTACTACTATGCATATTCATTATGTGAAAGGGATGAATGGGATGCAATCAGCGCTGCCGAGCAGCAGGTGTCTCGCCGCACTTGCTTTGCGGTAGAGAGGCAGCTCATCCCCTCTCCGTGACTTGCCTA
>JASAOB010002639.1:10195-32785 GCA_030849825.1 Herpetomonas tarakana | reverse complement strand
ACGAGAGATGAAAGAGCGAGCCTATCCAACGGGGA
This sequence comes from Herpetomonas tarakana, assembly GCA_030849825.1. Lineage (NCBI taxonomy): Eukaryota > Euglenozoa > Kinetoplastea > Trypanosomatida > Trypanosomatidae > Herpetomonas > Herpetomonas tarakana. The sequence continues at coordinate 32,750 of JASAOB010002639.1, read as the reverse complement.
GAGAGAGAGAGGTGGTATGAAGCAGGGGGGCCTCCCATCAGCGATATCTAAAACATACGAACAAACAGGAAGAGAAGGCCGTCAAGAAGTGATCCAAGACGCCGGGCAGGGGAAGGAAGGAGACAGGAACCTCGTGTGTGTGTGTGTGAAGTGAAGGAGAGCGGGGGAGCGAGAAGGAGCGCTGGCTCCGACTCCCCCCCCCCCACCCTATCGTACGCTTCCTTGCTTGTCTACTCTTCTCTCCCCCCCCCCTGTTCCTCCCTCCTCCTCTGCGTTCTGCCTCGGATGGAGCACCTTCTCTTTTAGGCCTTCATCGCGTTGCTAATGTCGGCAGCGATTGCTTTCGCCTCTTCGTCCTTCGGGCACGTCGTCACAGCCTCCTGCGCGGCGGCGAGGGCCTCGTCGAGCCTTCCGCCGTCGGCGAGGATGGCGGCCTTTGCCTTGAGCAGTGTCGCGATGGTCTCCGCACTGGCCTCGCTCTCCATCTCCTCCAGCGGCGGGTTCTTCAGCGCGGCGTCGAGGAACATCAGCGCGGCCTCGTCGCTCTCGGCTTCGCTCAGCAGAAATGCCTTCTCCCTCAGGAGGCTGACGCGCGGGTGTGCGTCGATGGCCTGGTCGATGATCAGCAGCAGCTCCTTGCTTGCCGCGCCGAGGCCCTTCATCACGTCGAGCAGCCGCTCAATCGCTGCCATGTACCGTGGGCAGTGCTGCACCGCCTGTCCGTAGGCCTCCTTCGCCCGGTCCAGCTGTTGCAGGATTTCGTAGCACTCGCCGAGGACGAGGTAGCCCGTGTGCACGCGGTCCCAGCCGAGGTTGACGGCCAGCTCCACCGCCTCGATCGCGCGGGGGGCCACCTCAATCTCCTCCGCGCAGGGACCGTCGCCATCCTCCTCACTCTTGCCAGATGCCGCGCTATCGAGCATCAGCTCGGCCAGGTACGCGTAGGAGCGGGCGAGCGCGGAGCGAGTCTTCATGTCTGCGCTTGCGCCGCCGCCGTTTTTCTCGGGGTCGGCCTCCTTCAGAAATGCCTCCAGCCGCTCCTTCGCCGTTGTTGGGCCGCTGTTCATGCACTCCAGCTTCACCCGCATCAGCTCGGCGAGGATGGGCTGCTTGATCAGCTTGTACTTGTCCGCAGCAATCGCAAATGTGTCCTTCGCGTCCTCGTCGCTGCCCATCTCGAGGCTGATCTCCGCCATGGCGTCTAGACAAGGTCCCATCTGGAACGGCGGCGCGGACTCCGACTTGAAGATGAAGAGGCGCAGCGCACCGAAAAGGTAGCCGCAGTCCCAGAGGTCGTAGCCTTCGCTGACCGGCTTCTTGGCGAAACGCTGCACCATCGACTCCGTACGGACGCGAGCGCGGTGCATCTTCTTTGCTTTTGCTTTGTGTGTTTTTGGTTTTTTGTTGTTGGTTGACTGATATTTTTGCGTCAGTTGGGGGGGCTGATCTTGACGAGTGCTATCCCTCTCCTGCGCAGAGGAAAGCGGCGAGAAGGGAGGAGAGAAAGCAGAAGGAAATAGGAGAAGAATATGTTGATAAGGAAAGCAGCAAAGATGACGAAACGAGCCGAGCGCTCGTATATATATATATGTGTGTGTGGGTGTGCTGTGTGTGTACGTGTTCCCCTGAGCAACGCCAACACGGAGAAGAAGGGGGGGAGAGGGGAAGAGAAATTGTGGGATTTGGCATGGAGAGACATGGAGAGAGAGAGAGAGGAACCGCACCCGCGCACGTCCGCGTGGGCTCAATAGTATGTATGATGCCTGACGTCCCCTCCCCCCCCGCCCCCCTTTCGAGCACACATGCTGAGGGGAGCGACACTACAGCAAACATGCGGAAAACCATTGCCCCGTCGTATCTCTCTCTGTCTTCTCTCTCTGTGCTTTGCGTTGTGGGAGGAGGAATAACCGTAGGCTTATTGGCATAGCAATGGAAAGGACATTTGGGTGATTGTAGGAGAAGCAGAGGGCGGTGGGGGGAGACACCAGCCGTCCGCCCAAGCGGCGGAGCCTCGCCAGCAACAGTGACAGGCAGCGGGGAAAAGTGGTGGTGGTGGTGGTGGGGGGGGTGTACCCCACTCCCCCCCCTTTGTGAACAACGTGCGTCGTGTGTCAAGCAACGACGGAGTAGCAACAGGGAGAGGAGAGAAAGAAGAGAGGAAAAAAAAAGGTCAAACAACACACCGCAGCAGGATATGACAAAACAACAACAAAAAAGATAGACAAACAAAGGGAGGCCACCAGTTGCTAATGCTGTTGTTGTCTCCTTCAGAGAAAGGGTGGCGAGTGAGGTGGTGCCCCACTAGCCTTTCGTTATGTATCAATCTCCTCCTCTCTCCTTCTGCTCTGCGTGTGTGCTTGTGTACAAGGTTTCTGCCCTCGCCCCCACCCTCCATTAGGCGGAGGCCTCTATGGTCACCTCCTCGTCCTTGGGCTTTGCGAGGTACTTCTTGTAAACGTAGTAGGTGCCGGCGATCAGGAAGGCAGGGAAGATGAGGAGCAGCGGCACCACCCACCACGTCACCTTGTCGGTGGTGTCATTGGTGGGGTCGTCCGGGATGGGGACGGCGGCGACGGTGTCGTGCGGGATGGCCATGAAGGCGTTGCGCCACCCCATCTCCCGCGCGGAGTACGTAGGCAACGTGTAGTTGACGCCGTCAATCTCGAGCACGTGCGCCACGGTCGCCGTCGAGGAGGATGGGGTGGTGGCGTTCCTCAGGCGGCTCACGTCGACGCCGTTGCTAAAGGTAAAGTTCATCGCGATGGAGCTGACGTAGGCGGACGCGCGCACCTTGGCGACTATAGCGCTGGCCGAGACGGCGGCGGACTGGGCACTCGCGCTGGGCAAGAAGAGGAGAGGCTTGAGCAGAGGATACTGCGTCACGTTGCTCCGCAGAACGTCCACGACGTGCAGCAGGATCTCCGGGGCGGGGGTGAGGGTGCGCGTTTGGCTGGTCGTGTTAATGAAGTAGGCGTCCGCGGCGATGTTGATAAGCAGGTCGTACGTCGGCAACTGCAGCGAGCCCGCGGCGGGCGACGACGTGCCCAGTTCGCTCTCTGGGGCTGCCGCGGCGCGCTGAACGAGGCGGTCACGGAGGGCCGTGGTGGCCACGGCCGCGGCGGATGGCGCTGCCACGCTGCCCGTCGGCTGCACCTGCACGACGAACACGACCCCCTCCACCCCGATCTCGTGCGACAGGGCCTCCACCACACGTGCCAGCATCTGCGGGGATGGCGCCACGCCCAGGGCGGTCTGCCAGTCCGTCGCGCTCATGCTGCCAAGGGCGGCGAGTTCGGCTTGCGCGGTGGCCTTCTCCGCTGCACTGGAGCTGTTGGAGAGCAGCACGGCATCCAGCCCCGCGCGGAGGGCGGTGATGTTGGGACGCACCACCACGGACGTGCGCAGGGTGAGGTCGCGGGTGAAGAAGGTGCCAACGGCGGTGTAGGCCGTGGTGTTGGCGCCGGTGTTCGCCGCCGCGGTGAGGACGGTCGCCGGCTCGGGGCGGATAAGCATGGGGACAGACGAGACGTTGAGCAGGGCGATGGGGCGGTTGCTCGGTGCGGTGGCCGACAGCCGCCGCAGGCGCAGGGCACGGCGAGCGACATTGGAGTTCACCCCAGGCACGGCGACAGACGCGTTGGAGAGCGAGCCGACAGATGGCAGGATCGGTGCGTTGGCGCTCAGGAAGTTCTCCCCGTCCACCGAGACGCACACGAGCAGGGCCTCCCCCACAGCGCGGGTGGCCGCCTCCGCCTCGGAGGTGGCCATGGCGAGGAGAGAAAGCACGTGGAGTATGCCACCCTCAGACGCGGCGGAGGTTCCGTTGTTGTACCTTGCCCTAAGGGCCGCCGTGTTGTCGCGGAAGTCGGTGCGGCTCAGCACCGGGTTCATCGCGCGGACAGCCGCGGCCAGCTCCGACGCGTTGCCCGCTTCCTCGAGAGCGGCCAGCTCTGCCGCGAAGCGCTCCTCATCGGCTTCGGACCACACCGTTGTCGTCTTGAGGTTCAGCAAGAAGATGGGCATCGCGAGGACGCCGTTCCTGCTGTCGGTGCTTGTGCCTGTGGTGCCGGTGGTGGTGGCGGCGGCGGTGCCGTAGCTCACGTTGTGGTTCGGCAAAGGTCCGCTACATATTTGGCCAAAGCGACTGGTCCGCAAGACGGCGACGGCGGCGGCGACGGACGGCACACGATCCTTGACTCTGGCGAAGGCGGTTTCCTCCTCCCTCTCCACAAAGTAGTTCTCGGTGAAGTAGTCGGCATCGTCCGCGTCAGCGGCAATGGAGGAGGAGCTGCTGCTGCTGCCATCGTTCCCCGCGGCGGGCCAGTAGGCGCGAAAGCTGTTGACACCCATCCCGTTGCCGACCAGGGTGTTGGTGGGGTTGAAGTAGTAGGACGGCGCGCGGGATAGCAATGTGGTGGTGGCGCCGCTAGCGCTGACGAGGCTGCTGTACCCAAAGGTGCGAACAACGGCGGGCTGGGTTGGAGAAGGCCAGACGGGGTTCGCCACGTCGGTATTAGTGCCGTTGGTGAGGAACGAGAAGCGGTGCACGCGCAGGGCCGACGGTGTCGTCCAACCAGCGTCAAAGTGGAGCTCGGTGGAGCGTCTGGTGTACATGTCCTGCGCGACGACGCCCTGGGCGGTGGCGTTGAGCGCGACACCCACCATCGTGGGTGGCCGCACCGCCACCGTGACCACGCGCGGGATGGGGCCCTCGTCGGCCTCGCCGTCGTACAGGCTAACATCGGCCAGTCTGTTCTCGATGAAGTCGAATGTGAGCCCGTTGTTTACGCTGTAGCAGAGATAGTAGAGCGTCTGGTTCGTGATGTGGCGCAGGTAGGCGGCCGGGACACGCCACCAGCCGTCCTGAGCGTTCTGCCACGGCGCAGCCAACAGCAGGTCCTCTGGGGGACTATCATCATTTGCGGCGATGTCGGTGCTCGCGGTCACATTCACCAGACTCTCCCCCGTGGTGGGATCCCGCAGAGACGGGAGGTCGAGGCAGCCCCTGGACAGGTTGACCACCTTCCCGCCCACGAGGCGGACCGCGTGGGGGAGAACCGGGGCGAGCGCCATGAGCAGCGGCATCCCACGCAAACCGACAGCGGTGCCTTCAATGGGGACGGCGGTGTTGCTGCCCTGGTACACGGCGACAATGCCGCTTGTGGCGCGCGCCACGCGGAGCACTGTCAGGTTCGCTGTCACCAGCAGCTGAACCGGCGAGGGCACGAAGACGGCCTCTTCCTGTCGGCGCCAAGCCTCCCTGTGCGACCAGAGGTACTTCTTCACGCAGATGTGGTACGTCCCGTCGGGCACGTAGCGCAGGGCCGGCGGCAGCTGAATTTGCGTAGCGACGTCCTCCTCGTCGTCGTCGTTGTGGTCTGCCACCTCATCCGCGGCGGCGGCGCCGGCGCCTATCATGGCCGCCTTGGCACCCGGCGGTGCCCACAGGGACGGCTTCACAACGGGCATGTCGAGGACGAGGTGGCCTGCCGAGTGCACGGCAGGTATGGCGCAGGCCTCCTTGCTCGAGACGGTGTCGTTGTGGCTGTCGACAAGGCGCAGGATGGTGCCCTCGGGGATACTAGCGCCGCCACACGTACTCGCCACCGGCACGAGACGCCCATTGTCAAGACGACGCATGTACTCCTCCGTGACGGTGTAGCCGGCGTTGCCGACGCAGGATAGGTGGAAGGGCTCGACATAGAGGCGGAGGCTGGTGCGCTCCCCTCCCCCCCCGGTGCTGCTATCGTCCGCATTGAACCGGTTGCTCGGGTAGAAGGGTAACTCCTGCGAAGCCGTCTTCCCCCCCTCTCCCTCGTCGTCCTTGTCAGTGTCAGTGTCAGTGTCGTTGGCGAGGGTGGCGAGGGTGGAGGGGAGGTAGAGGACGCCTTGGCTGGCAAAGCCGCTCTCCCCAAGGAAGCCAGACCACAGTGCGTCCATTGTGAAGCGGTTCAGGTACAGGTTGGCCGGCGTCACGTCAAAGGGCGGTGTCGTGGCGGCGGCAGTCCCCTCGGCATCGGGGTTGGCGTAGATGCTGGCGTCGTACCGCGTGTCGGACAGCTTCGCGTAGACGCTGGTCTGCTCAAAGAGTGTAATGTTGTTCGTGTAGACGGGCGTGGTAGTGGTGCCCTGTGCGTTGTCGCCGTCGTCGTCGCGAGGGTTGAGCTGAGCGCGAAGAGTTGGTGCCCAGTCAGCGGTGAAGTAGGCGATGCCCACGGACAGGTAATGGCGGCCTCCGTCGACGGACAGGCAGAGGGAGGCAGGGGCCCACGGCGGGTACGGCGACGGCTCCCCCTGCGCCTGCACCTGCGTGCTGCTGTACGGCAGCGACGCTACGAAGCCGACGGGGCCGTTGCCGAACAACCCCGTCACGGACAAGGAGCTGTTGCTGAAGGCGGCTTTTAGGGCGGTGGGGGAGACCACCATGGAGGGAGGGGTGAGGTCCGCGTCGTCCCGCACGCCGAGGCACGGCTTGCCAATGTTGAAGCGGGCGAGGGAGAAGAAGGGGAGCGCGCCGGGGGTGTCCAACATGCGCAGAAAGACTTCCTTAATGCAGTCCTCGCTGACGGAGCTTCCTGCGGCGCAGACGGAGTCGATTGGGCCCACCGTGTTCCCCCCGTCCGCGCCGGTGCCGGTGCCGGAGGCGAGGGAGACGGAGAGGAGGAGGTCCTCCGTGGCGCGGCGAAGCACGAGCTGGTCAATGCCAATCTGCGCCACGTCGCTGTTGCCAGCCCACTGGTGCACGCTGACGCTGCCAACGGACACCCCAAGGACGTGGTAGTAGAGCCCTGTGTCCGTGAAACCGTGGAGGGGCTGCTGCTGCTGTTGCGGCGGGTTCGTGCTGCCGCCGCTGTCGCCCGGGTTGCTGCTGCCGCTGTCGTCCCCAATGACCTCGTGTGTGTTGCCGCCGCCCGGTGCCGCGGTGCTTGTCGTGCTGGTGGTGGACGGCTGCGGGGACGAGTTCGTGGTGGCGGGGAACTTGGCGCAGATGCGCAGCCGGGTCTCCGTGGCCACGGCGGTGTGCCTCGTGGTGAGCGCAAAGACATTGGCGGAGGACACGACCATGATGGGCAGCCCCTCCGCGTTGCGACCGCACGAGGAGGAGAGCACCACTTCCGTGCCAGGCGGGAAGAATGGAGTGGCGGCCTGCTCGCTCTCGGCGGAGTCGCGTGGTGCCATGGTGGTGATCTCCTCGTCGTCTATCGCGGGCCATCCGCCGTTGTTGTTGTCGTCAGTGTTACTGCTGCCGAGGTCGACGACGCCGCCGCCGGAGCCGCCGGTGGCGGAGGAGCCTTGGGACTGCTTGGCCGCGGCGCAAGCGGCGAGGTCAGTCACGTTCACGTTGCCAGTGCTGCCACGAGGGACGACGAGGGTGTCGCCCAGCACCCGCTGCACCAGGTCCTCCTCCTGCGACGGCAGGCCACGCTTCAGGCGGGACGGCAGCACCGCCACGGAGAGGTTCGTCTTCGCGTACGTGGCGCCGCCGTTGGTGGAAAGGCACATGGGAAGGACATATGTCTCCTCCCTGAGCTGGTGGGTGCGGGGCACGAGAAACACGCCGTGGTCGTCCTCGATCGGCAGCGGCTCCTCGTACAAGAGCGTGTTGGACAGCTTCTGCCGCGATGCCACGAGCCGGCTGACGTTCTCGGCAGTAACCCCGGCGGCGTCCATCTGGGCAGCTGTGAGGTCCTCCTCGCAGCGCGCGCCGAAGCGAATGGTGAACCCGCGCTGAATGCCGTAGCCGTTGAGGTAGTACACCTGGCTGCTGTCCCCAGCGAAGAGGTGCAGCGTGGTGTTGCCCTCTCTGTCCGTGCGGTCGGTCGCGGTGTTGGAAGCCGTGAGGCCTCCACCAGGCGCACTACCCGTGGCAGGGAAGGTGGCGGTCGTGTTGCTCGGGTCATCGGCCTCGGCGCGGAAGCCGACGGGGATGGCGCCGGTATACTGTAGCTGGAAGAGCGGGTAGATGGGCTCTCGCCAGCGCTCAGGCCCCGTCTCCAGGCACATAATCCACGGCTGCGTCATGTTCGGGTACTGGGACACGCTAACGCCGCTCAGGGAGTGCGGAAGGGTCAGAATGCCATCGTCAACGACGTAGGGGCCGCGATAGATGTTGCCTTGGACCGCCTCCCAGTCCACGAAGCAGGGGTCGCTGTCGTCGTCCATGGGCTTCACGAACAGGACGCGGCGGTGATTGCCGCAGGGCACTGTCTCTGCCGCGTCCACGTCGCAATCACAGCCACCAGGCGAAGAGGCGGAGCGGAAGGATGAAACAGAGGCGGAGCGGAAGGATGAAACAGAGGCGTTGCCAGTGGTGCTTTCCGCATCGGAGTCCAGCGGGGAAGAGGGGGACGAGGAGGAGCAGGGGCAGGCGTCGACGTCTGCCGTGTGGCCATTGAGGCACTGCAGCGCCAGGACCACCTCGCGGCCAAGGGCCCCTACGATGTTGTCCGTGTCTTCCTCGCCTGTGAGCCAGTCTAGCGCCACCTTGGTCGGGGCCAGAGCGGTCACGCCGACAACGTCCTCGCTGCCGTCGGCCGCGAAGTAGCTGTACTGCGTGGGACGGCGCACGTGCTCGACAACGCGCAGGGTCACCGCGGAGGCCGTCCATGGCGTGGCACGGTTGGCCTTGAAGCACAGCTGGTACGTCACGGGGGCGGGTAGCGCACGAATGAACTCTCGCTCGAGAACAATGTACTGCTCGCTGTCTGCCGCCGTATCCGCATCGAAGAGTGGGTAGCCAGGAAAGAGGTTCTGCACCGTAATGTCAGGTAGTGTAGTAGTAGTCCTTTCTCCGTCCTGGGTCGTGGAGACGCCGACCATGGGCTCGTCGCAGCTGGTGCCAAGTGGCTGAAAGCGGATGAGGCTGTAGTTGGAGAGCTCGGAGGCTGCCAAGGGCAGAGTCCACTCCTGCCCATGCTCCACCTTCACCGATGTCGTGTGATTCAGGAGGAAGACGGCGTAGACAGGGTCGTAGAGGGTGAGGCTGAGGCCGGGGAGGGTGAAGAACTGAAGGGCGGCCTCGGTGCCAGGCTGGGCCGAGCGCGCCTCGGGGTACACCGCGCTGGCGCAGAACTTGTAGGTCCCCGCGGTGGACAGGAGCTTGGGCATGATGACGGCCGACCCATCCACTGCCAGTATTATCTTCTCCTCCGTCAGGTTGTGCGTGACGTAGTAGTTCTTCACATCCTTGCAACTGAGGGAGGCATCGGCGAGGAACATGTACAGCGGGTTGCCCACATCAAAGGTGATGTCGATGAGGGGCCCAACAAGTTGGATCTTCTGCCACTGACCCAGATCCTTGTCCTGGACAGGAAGGGTGATGCGCTGCGAGATGCGGTTGCCAAAGCGGAAGCCGTCAACGCGCGGGATGACCATGTGGTACGGAACGCCAGTCGACACGAAGCCCCTTGTCCAGTTGTAGACCAGTGCTGTCGTCGTTGTTGTTGCCGTCGAATCGGCCGAGTTCGCGCTCGCGGCGGCGTCATCGGTGGTGGTGGTGATGTTGAGGTAGGCGTCACGGGTGCGGTAGCGCACACACCAGGTAAAGCGGTTGACAAGGCCGTCGACGGGGTCCTCGGCGCCGAGACGGGTGGACTCCGACTGCCGCAGCGGGAGATACCAGGAGGAGGTGGAGGTCTGCGGGTCGATGTAGCGCGCCGACTGCGCGAAGAAGTCGTGTCCCCTGGACGAAGGGATCGGGGAGAGTCTGGCGGGGTTCCGCCAGAGAAAGGAGGAGGCGTTGGAGCAGTCCACGGCGGGTATGAACACCGTCTCGGATTCTAGCAGGCCGAAACCGTCCACAAGGAGGTCCATGTAGGCAGCATACACCACAATGGCGTCGGCGTCCTTCACGTCGTCGTCGTCTCCCGCCAGCGTCGTCGCCGCTGCGGAGCGGTGCTGCTGCTGCTGTCGCTGCAGGCCGATCCTCCAGGGTGGCGTGATGGACATCACCCTGGTCACCGCTGCCGTGCCCTCCTCGCTCTCCTCCTCCTTCGCGTGGAACGTTCGGTTGCCCATGGCCAGCGCGATGAGCTTCGCGTCCTTCTCCTGAATGTTCTCGACGGACTTGGTGGCGGGGGGCAGCACCACCAGGCTAAAGTCCGTGCTGTACACCTCGTCGCTGGTACCGGGGGCGTACAGACACATCTGCAGCGGCGTGCGTGCCACACCAAAAAGGCCGTCCGCGATGGCTTTCCCGGTGAGGCTCTCCTGTGTGAGGACCATGTACACCGCCGCGGCACTCGCCCCGCCCCGCGCGCCACTCGCGAGGCTGTCGGAGGCCCAGTAGTTGGGCGGCAGGTCGTACGGCGCGGTCAGGGAAATGTTGCGCAGGCTCTGCCTCTCCACAAGGCTGCCGAGGCCGCCGACGAGGTCGCGTCCGTAGCAAGCCTTGTCAGATAGGAACAGCATCATGTCTGGCCGCAGTCCGTACCCTACAAGCGGAAAGACCACGTTGTCCGCCTCCTCCGCCACCTGCAGAACGGTGCCCAGGCTAGTGCTGCTGCTGCTGCTGCTGCTCGTGTTACTCTCTAGCGACGGCGACGATGCCGCGCTGTAGCGGCCAATGTACAGGATCTGTACGGGGCGGACATCGACGGTGACGGTGGTCGGGTAGAAGGCTCTTCGGGTGGCGCGGAAGGGCTGGGGAACGGACAGACAGAGCCGCAAACGGCGGGCCGAGACGTCCCGCAGGAAGCCGGGTGGGATGACGAGCGCGGCGTAGGCGGAAGTAGACGAGTTGCTTGCCCCCCCCACCACGAGCGAGTGTGCGGTCCCTGCTGCCCCTGTGGAGGCTGAGGGCGGGGCTACGATGCCGAGGCCCTTCTGGTTGTAGAACAGGGAGGGGTTCGCGCACTGGAAGGTGGCGTCGGCCTCGTCACCGCCGTCGTCGGGCAGCGGCTTGGCGAACACCACCTGTGCGTTGTGCAGCGTCGTGGCCGACCACATGCGCACGTCAAGCCCCCACAGTCGCCACAGACCGGTGAAGCCAACGTTCACGTTCAGCAAAGGGTTCCCGGCGCTGGACGGAATGTACACGGCGTGGTCGGTCTCCTCGCTCTCCGCGGCGCCGGCAGCCGTTACGGCGGTGACGGCCGCAATGTTGACGCGCTCGACGACGATGGTGAGCGGCGTCAGCGGGAGAAACTCCCCCGTGGTACTGTAGGAGAAGCAGACCCGCCACTTCTGCGTTGCCTGCGTGGACACGTTGGTGCCCCACATCCCCGTCACGTTCAGATTGAGTTGGGTGAAGGCCACCTTCTTCCTCCGCGTTTCGCTCTTCACGTTCCCGCTACCGGTGCCGTTGTCGGTGAAGACCGTCACTGGCACCGTGAGCACGCTGATGGGCAGCATCGTGTCCAGGGAAGGAGGGACGTCGGGGTTCGTGGGGTCGCTGTGCGCAACGTACTGGGTGCGATCGCAGCTGTCGGCATCCTTCTCCTCCTCGCCATCACTGGGGAAGCGGCTTAGAAGAAGACTCATGCCCTCCCCGGCGCCTTCGGCATCGAGCACGAGCACAGGAGAGGAGTACTGCGGCACGCGGATCGTTGTGGAGGATGGGACGTACGTCGAGCCCACCGCGTCCGCGCTCGATGAAGGGGCCTGCTGCTGCCTCACCAGCAGCTGAGGGTGGAAGGATGTGCGACGCACCGCGCTCGTGGCGTTGGCCGCGAAGGCGATGTGTGCGAGCGGCTGCGGTGGGACGGCCCACAGCCCGGTGACGGACACTGGTGGCTCCACCACGTGCACCGTCACGCCAGGGACGGCCGTGTAGACGATCCTTTCTTCCTCTTGTGCCGCCGCTGCGTTGGGGGTGGGGGCTGCAAGGGAGCCGAGCGCCATCATGCGCTTCATCGCCACGCCGTTGGCGACGGCCAGGTCCAGCCTATCCGATGCGTTGGCGAAGCGGAGCTCATCGGCGGCTGACACGGCGGTGTAGTTCCACAGAGTGAAGATGGTGCGGGTGGCGGAGGGGCGCTTGCGCGCGGCGACGCAGACGTGGAAGACGACGGGAATGTCCTCGAAGAGAGGCGGGTCGACAAGGCGGTCCAGCTGGCCCAGGTGAGTTACGGCGATGTCCGCCCACTGGTACGTTATGCCGTACACGGGGATGGCAGAGGTGGTACTGTTCGCCCGCTCGCGGTAGGGCGTGACGTCTGTGATGGGGATGTCTCGGGCCAGGAAGGTGTACGCGGGGTCCATGCAGTCGGGGGTGGCGGAGAGGCGGAGATGGGACAGGTAGCTGTTCTCCTCCTCCACCACCTTCTCCTCCTCTTCTCCGCTTGCATGGACGTGGAAGGAGGTGCGGGTGGTGTCGGCTTGCAGGGCGACCTGCAGCGTGCCGCTTGTGTACCGCTGGATGCCAAGATCGACCTGCGCGGCGGCCAGGGCAGACTGCGCGTCGTGAAAGAGCGGAGGGAGATAGGTCGTCAACTTCTTGGTGATGCCGTGGTCCTTGAGGTGTGTGACCTTGTTGCGCGCGGCCACGGGCACGAGGCCCTTCAAGGCGGCCCCCACCACCTCGTAGGTTATGCGCGTGGGGACGTAGTTCTTGCCATCCTCAGAGACACAGACGTAGCCCACCTCGTTGACAAAGAGGGACTCCCCAGCGGAGGTGTTCAGCTTGCGGCCGTGGCTGACAACGAGCTTCGCGGCAACGACGGCGCTGAGTTCCTCCTGCTTCTTGTAGCCCGCGCACGGGGCGTAGGTCGTGTCGTCGAACATGAGCTGGCCAAGCGGGTACAGGCCCACGGGCAGCGCGCTAACGGACTCGGGGTGGGTGTAGTAGGGCGAGATAGGGGCAAAGTAGAAGAGAAGACCGTCCACCAAACCCCCGCGGCTCTCGACGGTGTATGTGCCAACGGTGCCAGCAGATACCACAAGATGGACCGCACCGGAGAGGGAGGCGATTCGCTCCGCCAGGGGCACCGTATCGCCCGGTGGCGGTGGGCGTGGCGTGCGCGTCGGGGTAGGGCCCTCCGTCGTGGACGTCGTGTCGTTCCGGCGCACCAGCTCGTCTAGGCGGTACTGGCACGCGTAGGCCTCGCCCACGAGCCCGCACGAGGTGTAGCTCCACCACCCTTGCGCATCCACGGCGACACAGCCCTTCTCCTTGACGGGCTGTCCCGTCGCCCACAGTGACTCGGCCAGGTAGGGCCGCCAGCTCGTTTGGCCATCAAGGTACATGCCGTACTCACCGTACTCGCCAAAGGACACGCCAACGAGGGCTGTGGAGGGCGGGCGGGCGGTGGTGGTGGTGGTGCTGCCGCCACTGGCCGCGACGGACGCTGCGAGGGAGGCCAGCACACCACCCACAAAGGCGCTTTCCTCGGCCGAGGTGATGACGGCGCTGTGCCCCACGTCGGGGTTGGCCGCACGCGGAATGAGGTCGTACTTGCAGCGCTCCTCCAGGATGGCGGGGGAGACAGGGCCCGTCACGGCGAGCTCGTCGTCGTCGCCGTCGTCGTCGCCGCCAGAAGGCTTTGCTGAGGAGGCCAGCGCGACGCGGTAGCACGTACCGGTAGGTTCGTACAGGCTCCAGCCCTCGAGACACACGGAGTCCGGGTCCGGTGTGGAGGTCGGTTGGCTCTCTGGTGATGACGAGGAGGACTCGGAGGGCTGCACCGGGAAGGTGCTGCCGTCGTTCACGTACGCGCAGACAAACGGCTGGGTGGAGCGACAGTCCTCGCTGACCCACTCGCCCGCGGCGATGTTCGAGACACTCGGGACGCCGGCCGCTGTCGAGCTGGTGAAGCTCATGTTGTACAGGGCCATGGCGAGGCATCCGTACGAGTTCCGCGGCTGCGACGCAGCCCAGTGCTGATAGTAGCCGTTCTGCGCCGTTGGCCACGCCGGGCTGGAAGGGGCGGAGCGCGCGTACTCGCTCTCGTTGTACAGAAACGCGTCGCCGTACCAGCTGCCAATGAGCGTCGTCGGGCTTGTGGACATGTAGATCGCGCCTAGGAAGGCCACCATGCGGCGGGACTCCGTGACGCTTGCCGAGGACGTGGAGCTGTTCGCGGCCAGCTTGGCGAGGGCGGCCAGGCGAGGGTCGCCAAGCACGACCTCGCGCAGCACCCAGTCGTCCTCAGCGGAAGAGAAGACGTTGGCCAAGGCGCCACGCGGGTGCTTGGCGGCACAAAACGCGTTCGCCGCGTTGAACGTCTTGCCGTACGTGCCCACCTCGCCCGCCGGCGCGAAGGCCTTGTAGCACATGGCGCCCGCCTGCGTCGTCGTCGTACCTGTGGCGGGGAGCGCGGTCCAGCCAGGAAGGCAGGCCGGCACCGGCTCGGGGACGGGCGGTCGGCGAGCAAAACGCGGGCCGCTCGGTTCTTCGTGCCCCTCTGACGCCGAAGACACAGCGGACGAGTCATCCCCACTGCCGCCGCTGCTGTCCTCCTTGTCCACCACGACGACGGCCTTGACGAGGTCGGTGGTGAGCGGGAAAGTACACATGTACGGCAGCTCTCCTGCCTGACACGGCACCAGGACCCACTTCCCGTCGCTCAGCCGCATGCCGATGCAGTCGGAGTGCTGCAGCCACTCCACTGCCGGGTCAAAGTTGTGGTAGCTCTGCCCATCCCCGCCAGCGCTTCCCTCGTCCTCCCTGCTCCCGTCCGTGTTGCCCGTCGACCCGTCGAACCAGTCAACGGTGCCGAACCCCGCCACACCGCCGAGGCTCACCTGCGTGAAGGCCTCCATCTGCGCTGCCGCCGCCGCTGTGGCGGCCAGCGAGGAGGCAAAGAGCTGATGCACTGCCGCGTTGTCGGCTGCGCTGTGCACCGACACCGGCTGCACTGTGGCCTTTGCAAAGTCGTACGTGTAGTTCTTGCCATCGAGCACGATGTGTGAGGCGTCCCCTTTGGGGAGACGGGGTGGGTAGATGGTGAGGGCGGCGTCGCACATGGGTGTAGTGTCCCTCGGAACGGCCAGCGCCGCGGCGGAGGCTAGCACCCGCGCGCACACATACGTCGTCGAGGACGCTGCCGGGTACGCCAGCCTAGTCCAGTCAACGGGGCACACCAGTTCCTCCACCGTCGTCGTCGCTTCTGCCGCTCTCTTCGTGGCCGTAGAGCTAGTCGCCGTCACAGGCACGGCGGTGGGGAGCGCGATCGCCAGAAGAAATAGGCTGAGGAGTAGTAGCAGCGACGGGAGAGCACGGCGGTGGTGGTGCCCGCCTCGCTTCTGTGCGTGTCGCGGAGACATCATGCTTGCAGTGACTCCCTACGTGCCTCTTCTCTAACTATCTTCTTCTGCTTCTTCCAGTGCAAATCCGAGTTCCGCGGAGGAGGAGGAGGAGGGGTTGGGCTCTGCCTTTCTGTGTGGTGCGCCCGTGATGGTGGACGACAGAGGAAACGAGGAAGAGGGGGAAAAAAAAGCAGAAGGCAAAGCAATGAAGCAAGTGAATGGCAAGAAGTGAGCAAAGATACACAGGTAAACACGCCAAAAGAAAGGGGGGGGGGGGAGTGTGTGGTGTGTGGGCAATAATGTTAATAGTAATGAATGCCTCGCCGCTGGTCAGTACAAAGCGCTAGACACACACAGAAGCGAGGGGGAGAAACAACGATAACGGTGGTGGTAGTGTGTGTGTGTGGGGGGGGGGGGGGGGGGGACTGTATGTCTTGGGTAGGTAATAGCAGCGAGAAATCAACAACAACAACAACAACGACAATATGAAAGGCAGAGAGAGAGAGAGAGAGAGAGAAGGGAACACCAACGAGTCTCTCCCTCTTCCTTTTTATACGATCTTCTTAGCACACAGTTAACTAATTGGCGTGTGTGGGGGCTCCGCTACACTCTGTCTATGCAGAAATCAACAAGGGACCTTTCTGTGGTGAATGGAGTGTTGCCGCACAGCAGGGAAGGGCGAGTAGGTCATGTGTGGGTCTGGGTATGCACGTGGGCGTGGAGGTGGTGGTACACCGGGGTGTCACAGAACATGTGGGGGGGGGGGGGGGAGGGAGAGGAGCTGCTGCCCAATTGCTTCATCACCATCATTGTTATCGCTGTCGCTGGCACGATTTCTTATCGTTCTTTTGTGGGATATGTGGAGAAGGGAGAAGCGAGAGTGAGAGGGGATGCAATAAACAATGTGCAAAGTACGAAGCATACAAAGAGAAAACATACGTGTACATACCGATGGATCTAACCCTGAGAGGGAGGGCCCTCTGCAAGGCGAAAATGGAGGGGGGAGGGGAGGCCATGGGCAGTGTGCGGGCCAGTGGGGGAAGAGTGCGAATATACTCGTTCACTACAGCAAGGGAGCTGGGAATGGGGGAAGAGAAGTTTCGCACCCGTACACAGACACTTCCCTCCCCAACGCGTATGTGCACACACACACGTGCGATCTACAACAATAGCACACATCTGGCAGACGATGCAGCACAGCGCCGGAGGAGAAGGAGGAGAGATGGGAAGAACTCAAAGATGAACGGAGAGAGAGGGAGGGGAAGGGAGACGGGCGTGCGGAGTCACACAGTAACAACAGTGGTGGTAACAGTTAAATATAGCCGTGGGAATCGTAATATAGCAAGTGAAGTGTGTGTGTGTGGGGGGGGGGGGGGGAGGGGAGTAGTGGGTATGGGGGAGGGGGAAAGATGCGTAAATCAATCTTGGGGGCGAAGGGTGAAGGAGAAGGGATTCTATTGGGCAAGACATAATGAGCAGTGAGGGGGGTGACGCAGCGCGATGCGATGCGCGGTGACGATGGTGTTGGATGAAGTTCACCCTCCACGTGTGTGTGTGTGTGCGCACGTGTGCTCTTCATGGCATCTCCACCAGCTCCTCCTCAGAGCAGGTGAGCCATTCCGTCCGGAGCAGCTCGCGAGCCGAGGCGCGGCGACGGGGGTCGCGCTGGAGGCACTTGGCTAAGAAGAAGCGGAGTGTGGGCGGCGCACCGGTCGGCACTCCGGGCGGCAGCGAGTTCGGGTCGGCCTGCGCAATACGCAGCATAATTTGAAAAGGCGTTGTGCTCGCATTGAGCGGCCACGGTGTCCGCCCAAAGAGTTGCAGGGTGAGGCAGCCCACGGCCCAGATATCCGCCGGCGCTGCGTAGCCGACGCCACTGCTATTGTTGCTGCTGCCGCCGCCGCCGCTATCCGGGTTGTCTGCGGTGTCGCCCGTGCCGTTGCTTCCGAGCCGAGCCGCTGTTGTCTGCACCGCGGGCGGGCCATGGGTGCCGCCGCCAAAGGCCTCGTCAATGTCCGCCTGCACCACCTCTGGCGCCATGAAGAGCGGGGTGCCCACCATGGTGTGGGCCACCGTGTTAATGGTACCCACCGAGTCCCAGCGGCTGAGGATCGAATCGAGGTGCTCGAACTGCGAACTGTTGTTGTTGTTGTGTGTTAGGGTTGACATCACCGAGGGGGAGGAGTTGAACGTGGCCGTGGTGGCATCCGCGATACGACGGCTGCAGCCAAAATCTGCCAGCTTCGCGGTGCCGTCGGCAGCGATGAGGACGTTATCTGGTTTGATATCGCGATGGATGACCCCGCGGGCGTGGAGGAAGGCTAGGCCGGTGAGGACATCCCTGATGTAGGCACGTGCCACACGCACGGGCAGCCTGCCGTGCTTGGCGTGCTTCACCTGGTCGCTCAGCGTGCCGCCAGTACACAACTCCATGATGATCTCCACCTGGAGGAAGCGGGGGAGGCTGGCGGGCTGGCCTGCCGCGGCGCCACCACCGCCAGCAGCCGCAGAGCTGGAGGAGGAGGAGGGATCGGCGGACCCCCCACCTCCCCCTATGATCGCGGGGTAGCCATTGGGATGGTTGTTGTGGTTGCTTCGTGGGAAGTGCCTGCCGACAATGGCCCCTTCCCCACCGGCAGCGGCGCCGCTGGCGTAGTGGGGGAAGTAGCCGTGCATGCGCACCCGCTCGTCCTCGCGCTCGCGGATTTGGCAGTGCACATACGAGACAATGTTGGGATGCCGGTGCCGGCGCATCAGGTTTATCTCGCGAAGAAGCTTCTTGACATGGGACAGGGCAGGGTTGTTGACGCCGTGCGTGTAGTGGTTGCTATGGCCGTTATGGTTGTTGTTGTTTCCGCTGCCGTTGCTGCTGGTCATAGCCGCAGTGGCGGCGTTATTGTTGCTCTCGCCATTGTTGTTGCTGCTGGTGCTGCTGTTGGTGCTGTACACGGAGAAGCTGTTGAGGTTCAAGTCCAACACCTTCACCGCGACGTGCAGCGGACGCTTCATGCTTGACGCCAGCTCCGCGTTCTCGCCGTTGGTGGAGCGAAGGGCTCTGCCCTCCTGCTTCCTCGAGTTATCGCTATGGCTGTCCTTGTTGTGGCTACTCGCGCCAGCTTCCTTCCCCTGTTGACGCAGAAGGTGGTCCAGCGTGAGGGAGCTGATGGCGGAGCTGGCCACCTCGCCGTCAATGATGCCCTCGTACACGGTGCCAAACGCGCCCTTCCCGATCAGACCGACGTTTGTCCACGGCACAACGTCCCTCGTGAGGGCCTCGAGGGTCTGCAGCCACGGCTCCCTGTCGCTGTTGTGGGTGCTGTGGCTTCTGTGGGACTGCCCACGATGCCGCATGTGGCCGGAGGAGGAGCTCCCGCTGTTTGTGTTGTTGCCCGTTGCGTGGTGCGTCACGGCGGGTCGCGAAGGCAGCCGCAGACGGCTCCCACCAGCTGGATTCTTCAGTATTTCGACCGTGCTGAGGCCCTCTTCCAGGTGCGGGCCATCCATGTTGCCGCTCCTCCGGTTACTGTGTTTGTGCCTGGCATGCTGCTCTTCTTCACCGGGCAGGAGGTGGACGTGCCTGGGTCGGCCCCTTGTCTGCTGCTGCTGCTGCTGCTGTTGCTGGAGAGGAGGGGTGGCACGCCGGACCGGGGACGTGTTCACCGCGTCGTCGTCGCTGTTGTTGAAGTTGCGGTGATAAGGGTCAAGGCTGCCATTATTGGTATTACTGTTGTCGTTGATGTGGTTTAAATGACTGTTGATGCTGCGGTTGCCGTGCAGCGAGGCGCTCCTCTTCTCATGGTTGGTGCTACTGTTGGTAGCGCTTCCGCTCACCTGATTGCGTCTGAGCGGCATGCCGATGGAGGACGACCGCGAGGGGCCGCTTGCATGATGTTGGTTAGCGTTGCCACTACTACTACTACTTCCTCCCCCCGCTCTCCCTCCAGAAGCACCTGGCGGAGGAGGAGCTGGTGACATGGCTGGCATGGGTCGACGCGGATTGCTAGTGTTGGCATCGCTGTTACCCTGATTGGTGGTGTTCTCCCCAGTGATGGTAGGGGAGAGGTGGCTGTTGCTGAGCCGAACCGTCTGCTGCGAGTCGAGAAGCGGCTGCACAGCCCAGTCTTGGAAGTAGTAGTCCACGTCATGTTTCTTGCCGTGTACACTGTTACTGCCGTTGGTCGCCAAGGTCACGAAGACCCTCATCTCACCCTTGTCGTTCTGCTGGTGGGCGGCGGTGTAGAGCTGGAGAAAGCGTGGGTAGGTGTTCCGGTCAATGCAGAGGCAGTGAGCTTCCACATCTGCCAGATGGAGTCTAACGCCCTTGTTGCTGTTATTGCCGCTGCCATCTCCATTATTATTATTGTTGTTATTATTGTTACCTACTATTGCCTGCGCAACGTCCGAGGACGACGACGCGGAGGTCTGGCATGCGGCGGCGGCGGTGGCGAGGAAGTTGTTGTGCAGGTAGAAAATTCGAATCCTCCTTGCATCCGCCACTGCCGAGGATGGCGGGGATGGGGCTGAGGGGGAGGATGTGGGGCGGCTGGACATGTCCACCGAAGAGTTGCTCTCCGCGTTGACATTGTTGTTGTTGCTATTGTTATTGCTGCTGCCACCACCGCCACTGGTGGCAAAGGGAGAGTTCTTGCATCGTGTATTGATGCGCTGCTCGAACGTGGCAAAGGAGACGTTTGTCGGCATGTAGGAGAGCACCGTCCGCGTCGGTTTTGTGCTACCGCCGCCAGCACTACTCCCTTGCCCACTATCGAGATATATCTTCACCCGAATCCACTTTGACACTGACGGGGTGGCGGTGGCGGTGGCTCGCGCCGCGTTGCTGTTGCTACTGCTGCCGCCATGGACGGCAGCTGCGGCAGGTTCCTCCTCGCGCTCTCGCGGCGTCGCCATCGCTGCTGCAGCTTTGACGGAGGTGGCGGGGAAGGCTAGTGTCGCTGTCATTGCCGTGTTGCTTCCGTTGAGGGGGTTTAGGGGGTAGTGCGGGTAGGCTGAGGAAGAAGAGGGCAGCCGCCGGTTGCCGCTGAGCGCGCGCTGACCGTGGAAGCGCAGCTGTGGAGGGCTTCGGGCGGGTAGGCCTGTGGAGTTGTCGTTCTCGCCGCTGGTATTCACGTTGTTGTTGTTGTTGTTGCTGCTGCTGCTCAGGCCGTTGTGCTGCGTCATGCTGGGCGGGTAGAGAGAGTACAGGCAGTTGAAGCTGCCCCCGTTGCCCCCGCTGCTGTTCCCATGAGTGTTGCTTGGTCTTCTCGGTTGCTGTTGGCCCTGCACGTCGACGGTACTGGGTCTAGGAGCGAAGTTGTTGAGGTTCATCGGATTCACGCCATGAGAGCGACGATCGTACGGCATCTCACTAAAGGACCTGCGCTGCTGTTGCTGTTGTTGTTGTTGGTGCCTCGGGAGAGGGAGCGCAAGACCGGCAGAGAGAGGATTGCCGCCACTGCCAGTATTGGTCCCCTCTACACCGCCGCCTTCGTAATTGTCGATGCTGACGCTATTGTTGTTGCTATTGTTGGCATGACCACTGCTCCCTTCGTTTACGGCCGAGCTGTAGGAGCGGCGCACACCAATGGTCAGGGAGCCACTGCGGTTCCGCCGCATCGTAACAGGCACCCGCCGCCGCGTCTTGCTCTTGTCCCGTGCTGTGGCGGGCTGAGGACTGGTGCTGCCACCGGGACTATTGCTGCTGTTGTTATCGTTGCTATGATCGGTGTTCGCGTTGGCGGTGGCGTGCCCTTTCCGGTAGTGGCCCGGCTTGAGCGAGTCGAGGTTGCGGATGGGTGCGTTGTGGGCATTATCGCTGCTACCCTGGTTGCTGTTCTGGTTATTGATATCAAGATCGATGTCCACCGCGGTGGAGCGCTGCTGCTGGTCGGACATGGCAACGCACACGCACGCACAGCGCTATACGGGTTTAGTGTAAGGGGGGGGGGGAGTAACCGGTGGTGGTGTGAGGTGTATGTCGTACTCGGACACGGTGGCTGAGCGGCAACGTCCGAAGGATGCACTACCACCTCCTGTTGTGTTAATACACTCCTCCTGTCTCCTTATCCGGACTTGGAGAGAAGACAAGGCGAGGAATGAAGGAAGATTGTGAAGCCCTGGGGAAGGGGGAGAGGGGAGAGACGATGCGAAAAATGATAAGGTGGCGAGAGTATAAACACAGCTATACGTATGGTGATAGAGCACCGACAAGGAGGCAAAAAATGCAGCAGCGAGAAGAGAGAGAGAGAGGGGGGGGGGGGGGGAGTGTGTGTTGCGGAGTTCAATTCAAACCTCGAAAACAACAAATGGAATGAGTGAATATATATATGGCTAAAGACAAGATGATGAGAGGAGAGGGTAGGATACTAAGATGAACCGGCTCCTACAAGGGAGGGGGGAAAGAGGGGAAGAGCCGAGCTCGCTTGCTCACGACTGCCAATCTCAGCTTCTCCAATGGAAGAGTGTGAAATCAATCCAGCAGGACAATGAAGCAGTAGAAGGAAGAAGAGTCGATCCCTGTGTGGGAGTATACGTACCGATAGGTGTGTAGAGTAATATGTACGGGGGGAGCGAACTGTACTCTCAAAAGAAAGGAAACAAGGCAGCAAAATGGCGAGAGAGGAGAGGTGGAGGGGTGGAGGGGAGAGTATAAACAGAGAGCTTCTGAAGAGGAAGAAATGGCTGAGGGTTTGGAAAGGGGGAGGGGGGAGGGACACGCAAAATGGGCAGGAGAGCGCTCACCGCAAGACAGAGAAGGAGAGAGAAGAAAAAAAAGAGAGGGGAGGGGTTTGTGTGAAGAGGAAAGAGGGAGGGAGAAGGAGAGAAGAAGGAATGGAGGGTGGCCAGGTGTTAGATATATATTACGTGCAGATGAGAGAGGGGAGGAAGGGAGGGGGGGGGGGGGGGTGGAGCAAAATGAAGAGAAAGTAAGGGGGGCTGAGGTGATAACACAAGGAAATGGGTAGTTCTCTGCGGAGCGAGAGGGGAGGGGGGGGGAGGAGGAAGACTGTGATGACGCCCCCCTCTAACGCAACTGTTCTTTTTCTAGGGGAGGAGGAGAATGTGTGTGTTGTGTATACTACACTGATGTATACGGAGAGAAGCTACCTGTGTGGTGTGTGTGTGGCGGGGGGAAGTGCAGAGTAGCAGGATGATGTGTATGGTAGACAGGCAGAGAGCATGGACCACACATGCGAAAGGTGGACACATGTTGAGTTTCGGTCGGTTCGCCAGTCAGTCTGCACCGACCCGCTTGGGTCTATGCCTCCCTTCCTTCTTGCGCACACAACGCGTTAGGGGAGGGGGTCGGGACAAGAAGACAGAGAGTAGAGAGGTGTGTGTGTGTGTGTGTGGGGGGGGGGGGGGGGGGGGC
>JASAOB010002639.1:0-10097 GCA_030849825.1 Herpetomonas tarakana | reverse complement strand
TGACTCTCTGTGTGTGTGTGCGTGCGCTGGGTCAGGAGTGGTCGGACAGAGTGGGGGAGGGAGGGAGTGTAGGGGGGGGGGGGGGTCAAGGTGTGTGCGAGTGAGTGTGTATGTGTGTGTTGGTCGACGGCGTGTTTCCTTTTGAGGGAAGCGATAACACGGCGAGCGGTGGCGGAGGAAGAACGTGGAGAGAGTACACACACACAAACACAAAACGAAGTGAACAGAAGAAGAAGAGCCAAAACCTAAACGATGAGATCGTAACAATGAACGACATGACGAGGTGAAGGAGATCTGTGGAGGAGGCGGGGGGGGGGGCAATGGACATGTAGGAGAAAGCAGAGACGGAGTAAAGGTCATTGGAATCATAACAGTAGGCACACAGAGAGTTGCAGGGAGGAGGGGCACACAGCCAAGGGGATGAAACACGAGATATGCGATAGAAGGTCAACGGGCAACATCGGTAAGAACAGCGGGGAAACAAGAGAGAGAAAGAGAGAAGGGGAGGTTCATCATGAGAGGGAATACGTGTGGGAGGGGGAGGGGGAGGGGGAGGGCAATGCACTTCCCCGTCTGTTCTACTTGTTGCGTGGTGAAATGCCTTTTTTTTTTCTTGCGTTCCCACCCCTCCTCCCTCTTTTGTCCCCCTTCCCTCCCTTCTCAGCAGTGCCCATATGAGAAACTGTCCCGCTTTGCGTTTCCTACATGTGGGAGAGCACCATATGCGGAGAGGATACATAGCATGACAACAACACAAAAGGGGGCAGGAACAGACGGAGAAGAGCGAGAGAGCAGAGGCGAAGGCGGGGTTGGGAAGGTGCGAGTCGCTCACACGGTGATGAGGAAAAAGAAGGGAGAAGACAGCTACGATGAAAGCCAAGAAGGGAATGGACGGAGTCAGGAATGTCAGTTGTGGTGTGGTAAGGGGGGAGAGGACGAGGGGAGTGTGGGTGGGTGAGTGGACTGAGAAAGAGCTCCCCCCACCCCCACCCCTGCCTGTATCCCTCCTCCCCATGGCTCCTTTCTCCTAGTCCATATGTGGGGGAAGGGTGGCAGCCAAGAAATACCGTCCTCCCCCCCTTCTAGAGAGGAAAAAAGCGGGGGGGGGGGAGAAGAAGTATGAACAATGAAGAGGCCAACGTGAACGGCGCGAACGGGATAATACACTGAGTAAAGTCATACGAAGCAAATGAACAGCTCCTTCTACAAGTGCGGAAAAGAAAAGGGAGAAAAAAAAGAGAGGGGAAGGACTCTCGCCCTCCCTTCCGCGTGCTCTCGTAGTCTCTGTGTAGTCCTCCTCCTCTCTGCGTGAAGGGGGGGGGGGGGGGAGAGGAGGAGTGCCACGTATCAGTATCAGATCAGAGGGGGGTTGGGCCTCTCTCTGCGCTACGCAAAGTCCGCCTCCAGCTTCTCCACAGCGTACCCGACGGTTGGTGCCTTGGTCTGGAAGTACACCGGGGTCTCGTTGGGGGCGATGTCGCCCTCCGTGGGGAACTTGGGGAAGTTCTCAAAGACAGAGTTGCTGCCCTTGATGGTGCGGAAGTGCAGGCCAGCGGCATCGGCCGTCTCGCCGCCAATGACGCCAATCGTGACGGGGATCTCCTTGCGCTCCCCGCACTCGCTCGCCTCGTGCGGGTACAGCCGCGCATAGTTGTTGCCAAAGTGAATGCGCTCCACGTGGTCGTACTCGCTGTTGCGACCGCCCTCGAGACCGACGGTGTCCTCGCCCTCCATGAGGCGTGGAATCAGGTAGTACGGGCCGTCCTCCGGGGTGAGGTGCACCTGCATCGCGATCTCGCGCGCCTGCAGGAAGGTCCACTTCGTGTCCGACGGCGCCGACACATCCGCGGCGGAGTTCAGTACAACGCGGAAGACGTCATCGACGGCGCTGTCGGAGGCCTTATTCTGTTTGCCGTTCACATTGTTATTGTGCTTCTCGTTCTGTATCGCGAGGGAGAGCATCACGGGCGGGTACTCAGCCGCCCCCTCATCGTCCTCGCCAGCCGCCGCCGCCGCCGCCTGGTGGCTCATGTTGGAGAGCATCAGAATGACATCCATGGGCTCGCGCACCGCGAGCTCGAACATGAGCGAGGGCCGGCAGTCCGAGAAGGTGATGGGCACGCGCGTGTCGAAGTTGACCGTCTCGGTGCGCTTCTGCAGGACGACGCCGCCGCCCGTGAAGAAGCGCAGGATGTCCGCCCAGGCGAACCATCGCGTAGAGCTGCGCTCCTTCTCGTTGTACTTGTTGCGGCCCCCCGCCATGCCGCAGTCCCGTGCGACGCTGGCGTGCTTCCCCCACAGCGCCGAGCCCTCGGCCCAGTCGGCCACCTCGCTCTCGTCCTCCTCAGTGGCGAAGGGCCAAGGGTTGCGCACCTGGACGAGCTTGACGCCGTCGCGGCTGAAGTTCTTCGCCTGCAGGACGGTGTAGGCGTGGCCGGGGAGCAGGGAGGTCCCGCGCAGCGCCTGCGCCACCTGGGGTTCCTCGGTGAAGTCGTACTGCGCCTGCCCGCCGTTGCTGCCGGGGACGAGCGCGGGGGCCTTGCCGGGGGTGGTGAGGATCACCTGGTACTGGCGGCCGTTGTTTCGCTGGCCCGAGGTGAGGTCCTGGATCTTGCGGAAGAGGTCGTCGCCGCCGCTGACGGTGGCCTCGGCGAACTGGTCGTCGAAGCGGTAGGACGGGGCGCCGGTGAGGTCGGTCAGTGCGTGAACCGGGTCGCCGCTCATGATGGCGGAGTAGCTGCCGTGCAGCTTCGCGTACGCCTTCTGGAGGACGGCGGGCCAGATCTCAAAGTCCTCGTCGCCGGCGCCGGTGTCCTCCACGCGGGCGAACTTGAGCTTGCTACCCACCACCGGAAAGTAGTTATCCACCACGACGCTGCGCCACAGGCCGTTCTTGTTGAAGGTCACCCGGTAGGCGCCAATCTTCTGCTCCGCCTTGGCGCTCTCGGCGCCGCGCGGGTGGCGGAACATGTTAATGACAGCCGTCTCGTTCTCGCTGAGCGTCGCGACGGCGCACTGCAGCCAGCAGTCGCCCAGCTCCCCCCCGTCCACGCCGCCCGGCGCCACGGGACGGCGGAAGAGGCGAACCTGGTCGTCGAACTCGCCGTCCTCGACGGACTCGCCCTGCTGCTTGGCACGACGCTTCAGGGCGGTGATCTTGTCTCGCAGGTACTGCTTCGGACGGGCCCACGGCAGCGTCTTGAACTTCCTCTGGCTGCCCTGCTCGATGCTCTCCTGGCACGGGGGAAAGCTCAGATCGACGAAGGGGGTGTTGCTGTCCAGGCATGCCTGCAGGACGGCCTCCGTGTCGTCAAGATTGACCCCGGCCGCGGCTGCGGCCTCGCGCACGGCCGTCACCTCGGCATCAATCACGCCGGCCGTCTGCGCTGCGCTGCGCTCCGCGTAGTACTCCTCGCTCAGCGGCAGCGCACGCAGCTTGCTCGTGAAGCCGTTGACAAAGCCCTTCACGAACATCTCGGTCTCGCCGGGGTACACAATCACCTCGGCCACATGCTCCTTCTTGTCGTTTGTGGTGAGTACCGTGTTGTCGAGCGCCTCCAGCTTGCTCTGCGGCCCAAAGGCGCACATGACGTGAATCTCGAAGGCGGTGCTGTCGTTGTAGAAGGCCCACGTCTTCTTCTTCTTGTTGATGATGCGGTAGAGCAGGCCGGGCTCGTCGAAGCAGTTGGTGATCTCCTCGTTCCCTTCCATGTCAGGCTCGCCATTGACGAAGTCCACCGCCGGCTTGCCCTTGCCGCCCTGGCTCTTGTCGCCGCGGGCGGGCGGTTTGAGCGCGGTAGCGAGGCCGAACTCGTCCTCCGGGTCGCCGCCGGGGATGTCGAAGGGTTCGATCGGCTGCCAGTCCGCATCGTCGCTGATCTTGAGCTTGTTGTTGCGCTTCTTCATGAACGGCGCGGGCTCCTCCTCCACCTCGGGTTCCGCGGGGGGTGGGGCCTCGGCCTCCTTGTTCCCCGACGGCTCGTCGCCAGGGTACATGTGCACGACGCCGCCACGGGGCTGGACGTCGCGGTTGGCATTCTCCGAGTAGGCGGGGTCGTTGAAGTCGTCCACCAGCTCGTTGGCCTCCTGCTCCGTGATGGGCTTCTCCGCGCGATCAAACTCGACGGAATCGCTGAAGAGGCTGTTGTTGCTGACGAGCTCGCCAGCCTCCGTGGGTGGGTACGACATACGATGATGATGATATATATGCGTAATACGGTCTTTCCTTTTGTGTAGGAGGGGGGAAGGGAAAAGAGAAGGAAGTCTACCCAAACAGTAAATGAACACAGCTATGGTGGAGGTGGTGGAGGAAGATAATGGACTGCAGCAGTCGAATGAAGGAGAAGAAAGAGATAGAGCTCAACAAACGAGGCGAAGGAATCTTTTCATAGCGAGAGAGTGAGCGAGGGAAAGAGTGAGCGAGAGGAGTTGGCTGAGTAGGACATGGCTCGTCGTTCCTCATGTCGTTGTCTCAGTGTATATCATTCCCTTTGCCCTGCTCTCCTCCTTCTCCGTCTGCAACGTGCGGAATGCCCCTCTCCCTCCTGCAGAAGGGGGGTACTCTGGTAGGCTTCTCATGTTTCCTCCATCATACGATACACACTTGTAGTTTTGCTTCTCATCGTGGCGCGGTGTGGTGGATATGTGCATCTGTGCGGGGGGGGGGGGGGGGGAGGGGGGCGAGGCCCACGCAGACATAGCCAGAAGAGAAGAGCGGGAGGGGGAGGGGGAGGGGAGCGAGCGTCAACGACGACGTGCCGGTAGGTTCAACTGGGGGGTGCGTTAGTGGTATCAGTGACTCGCAGATAAAGAGGAGGAGGAGGAGGAGAGAGGTGAGGGGATGGGGGGATGGGAGGTGCTTCCGAGGTGCCCACGGCTGCCTATCGCAACCTTACACCGGCCCTCCACTCTCCGTCCCTCTTCACAACCTGGCGACGTAGCCGACGTAGGTGAAAGGGGTGATGGCAAGCAGCTCCTGGCGAACCTCCTCCGTGATGCCCTGGAGGTTGGCGATGAACTCGTGCACGGTGGCCTCGGTCACGTGGTCGTTGCCTCGTGTCAAGTCCTTTAGCGCCTCGTACGGCTTGGGGTACCCCTCGCGACGCAGGATGGTCTGGATCCCTTCCGAGACGACGGCCCAGTTCGCGTCCAGATCCGCGTGCATCTGCGCCTTGTGGACCACGAGCTTGTCGAGGCCGCGGGAGACGGAGGCGAAGGCGACGAGGGCGTGGCCGAGGGGGACGCCGAGGTTGCGAAGGACGGTGCTGTCGGTGAGGTCGCGCTGCAGCCGCGAGATGGGCAGCTTGGACGCGAGGAAGTGCAGTATCGCATTGCTCAGGCCAAGGTTGCCCTCTGCATTCTCAAAGTCAATCGGGTTCACCTTGTGCGGCATCGCGCTGCTGCCCACCTCGCCGGCCTTGATCTTCTGGTGGAAGTAGCCGAGGGAGATGTACTGCCACACGTCCTTGCACAGGTCGAGCAGGATGGTCTGGATGCGGCCGCAGGCGTCGCAGAGGGCGGCCATGCAGTCGTAGTGCTCGATCTGCGTCGTGTACTGCTGCCGCTTCAGGCCCAGGTACTTGTCCAGGAACAGACTGCCAAAGCTCACCCAGTCCACGTCGGGGTACGCGCACTTGTGGGCGTTGAAGTTGCCTGTGGCACCGCCAAACTTGCCGCTGGCGGGGACGGCGAGCAGCATCGCCTCCTGCACCTTCAGCCGCTCAATCCATACCATAAACTCCTTCGCCAGGTTCGTTGGCGAGGCGGGTTGGCCGTGGGTGCGTGCCAGCATCGGGACATCCCACTCACCCAACCTGCCCTCGAGCTGCGTGATGATCTTGCGCAGCGCCGGGACGTAGTGCTGGTGCATCGCATCGCGCAGCAGCATCGGGATCGACGTGTTGTTCACGTCCTGGGACGTCAGGCCAAAGTGGATAAACTCGGCAATGCTATCCAGGCCACAGGAGGCCATCTTCTCCTTCAGGAAGTACTCGACAGCCTTGATGTCATGGTTGGTGACCGCCTCGATCTCCTTGATGTGCTTGGCATCGTCCACGGTGAAGTTCTCAAAGGTGCAGGCGCGTAGCGCCGCAAGCTGCTCGTCCGTGACCGCCCGAAGCTGCTTCATCTGCGGCACTTCCTTGCAGAGCGCGGTTAGGTAGAGCACCTCGACCTGCACGCGGTACTTGAACAAGGCGTACTCGGAGAAGTACGCGCGAAGGGGGGCGGTGTTGCGCTTGTAGCGACCATCGAGCGGGCTGAGCGCGAAGAGCGGCCCATCGCTCTGGAGGAGGTCTGGCGGCGCGGCGTGGGCGGTGGAGAAGGCTGATGACATGTTCCTTCGCCTTCTTGCTTCTTAACACGGTTTCTTACTTCTTTTTGATGATGAGGATACCTGTTGTTGAGGGGGGGGGGGGAGAGAGGAAAGTCTTGTGTGTGTGACTGCTTCTCCACAAGCGGAAGATAATGGTTGAGAGAAGGGGAGGAGGGACATGGGATGGTCCGACTGCTACCCCGCTGCTTCCTCCTCTCCCCCTCCCCTCAAGCCTCGGAGCGAGCGACAGGTTGAGAAGAGGAGAACACACACACACACACACATACACCAACTGTGTGGCGGCTTTCAGCAACTGCCGCCTCCCTTTTTCTTCTTGCCTATCAATACGACACCGTCCGCACCGCGCGGGCAGCCAGAAGGAGAGAGAGGACCTTCCCACCAGCGACACCAAAGGAAATACGGGAGGTCCTATAGTGGGGGGGAGATCACTCCGACACCGGGCCACGAGCACGTTTTACACGAACAAGATCCCAGCCACGAGGGACATATCTGGCGCTTCTCCACTCCCACTCCCACCACCACCACCACCACCACCACCAAGGAAGGCCGCGAACATGTCCTCCGGCCCCGCTGTTGTCATGCTGATGAAGTTCCTCTTCACCATCGCCCCAAAGTCAGGTGGCTCGCAGTGCGGGGTGGTGGAGCACTGAAGGAAGAAGTGCTCGGGCAGTTCCGTGAAGGGGACGCCGTTGGGCCCATTGCCGGTGACGCGGCTCCACAAGTCCCGCATGCGTGTGCGCAGGAGGTACGGAAAGGTTCGACCTGACGGGTGCGGGCGGCCCCTTTCCTCGTGCTCCGTCGACGGCTGCTGCTGCCGCTGCTGCCGCCGCAGGACGCCCAAGCACTGGGCCACAAACAGCGACAGCGTCAGGGACTGCACCGACACCTCGCGCAACGCCGCCGACGACTTGGGTGCTTCCTGGCCGCTGGCCCAGAACTTGGACAGCACCTCGCCATACGCTAGCAGCTGCTGATACACCGGCACGGACCCCACAGACACCGCCTCTCCTGCCTCTGTGTTGCTCTTTCCCTTCCCCGCCGGTGCGCACTCGTGTTCAAGAGGGAAGGTGAAGTGGTACTCGGTGGCGAAGAGTGGGCGGACGTTGGCGAGCGCGTAGGCGCGCCGTCCCGGCTGCATCTGACACGGCCACGCATCACCCGTGGAGACGTTCACAAGCAGGCCGTAGCAGACGGGGAAGGCGTAGTGGTTGTTGGGGTTTCTGTCCATATGCCAGTTCTGGAGGCAAGTGTTGAAGCTCCACAGGCAGAAGGCATCCTCGCGGAGGCGGTGGCCAATGGTCACGACGACGCCGTCATCCGCCATCGCCGCCGTCGACGATGCGCTCGCGGTGCTTCCCCCCTCCGGTGTGACGAGAAGCGAGGACAGCGGCAGCGCCGTTGACAGCAGCTCACGCGCTGCCCCGACCGCGCGCTGTCCCGTCTCCCGTCCGCTGCCCTCGTTGCAGCAAGTTGTGGTAGTGGGTGGAAAGAAGGATTGAAATAGGGCCGTTAGCACCGGCGCCGTGTGCGTCTTTTCGCGCATCCCGCCCACCATGTACCACTCCACCTCCACCAGAGGGGCCGCGACGGACTGCTGCGACTCGCTGTCCAGCAACAGCTGCAACTCCCGCACCGCCGCGTCTGCGTTCTCTGGCACCGCGTTCGCCGTCCTCTCCCCGCCCCCGTCAATGCCACTGCTATGGCCGCCATCCGTGGCGGCGCTGTAGTGCTGGCCTACGGCGTGCAGCCATGCCGGAACAGCGGCCTCCCACACCATCGCGTCCATCACCGTCACGAGGTCCTCGGTGCGGTCCAGGTGGGCCATGGTGGCGGTGTGGGTGGAGCCAACAAGGCGGAGGAAGCGGTGCTTCCCCTCCCCTGGCGCACTGCATCCCTCCTCGCTCGTGCTCCCCTTCGCGTTGGGTCCCGCCTCGGATGGGGCAGCAGCATCCGCAGCAGTATCCGCAGCAGTATCCGCAGCAGCTGTCACCTGCCGTGCCCGCGCTTGCCATTGTGGGTGCAGCGAAACGCGGCAGGCGAGGAGGACACAGGAGGTGGCGTCAGGGCTCATGAGAAAGATCTCCTTCTTGTCGGCGTCGGCTTCGTCCTTCTTGTCGGTTTCGTGGGCGTCGACAGCGGCCGAGTAGTCTGTCGAGATGGCAAGGCCGATCTCACCCTGCAGCACCGTCACGACACGCCGAGCCGCCTGTGCATCCTTGGCAAAGTCCAATGTGTACATGTGATTCGGCGGCGAGGCGGGCGTTGATGGCTTCTGATCCGTGCCGCTGCTGCCGCGCTCACTGCTGGAGCTGTGGGGGAGTTGCGTGCTTGTGGATAGGAGGGAGGCCGGTGGGGGTGGGCGTAGGGCCGAGGAGAGTCCGGCAGCGGCTGCGCGCCGTTTGGCGGGTGGCTGCGCCGTGGCCCAGCTGCGTCGCACGAAGTCGGCAGGCGAATGCAGGAACAGACAAGGGAAGGGGAGAGGCCGCTCTACAGGGTCCTTCTCGTCCTCGGTGTCCTCACTCCTATGCGTACTGTCGTCCCCCTCTTCCGCCCTACTTGCGATGTTGCCTCCTCTTCCTGCGCCGTCTTCCTGCCGTAGCGCGTAGTGGTACTGCAGCGCATCCATGGCGGCGACAACTCTGTCCACGTAGGCCATTTGATTGAAGTACATCGGCTCCGTGCTGGTGGCCCTCCGCCTCTGCTCCTGCTCCTCCGCCTCCTCTTCATTGGCATTCTCTCTCCCGTTAGTGTTGTTGCTGCTGTGCTTGCCGAGCGCAGGTGCCTGGGAGGCTGCAAGTGCGGTCAGCGGGTTGCGCTTGCGGGGCCGCAGCGCGTCCGAGCGGAGGAGGTGGCCAAGCCGCTCGGCATCCTCAACGGGTACATTGTCAAAGGGCATGCGTTTCCCTCGAGTAGCAATGATAATATAGCAGGAGGGAAACGGCGGCCGCGTGGGTCCGTCCGCGTGCGCACGACGTGATTCTACAAAGGGGGTGTGGAGGCGTGATGGGATGAGTGATGTATGTGAAGGATAGGATTGCGGGTCTGTCCTTTGAGGGGTTTTTATGTCTGTGTGTGTTGCTATATCTTCCCTCCACTTCCTTGTTCTACGCCAGATGAGGAGCGAGCGAGGCACAGTGCTGGGGGATTCATGCAGAGCCCATCGACCTTTCCTGGCCTCATATACGTTGCGCCTCCCCCTCCCCTCCCCCGTTTTGTATCTGTACTACTGACAAGGGGGGAGGACCGGAGTTCCACATAGCCTACTCTCATCCCCCGCTCCTCCTGTAGGACACAGAAGAGAAAGACAGAGAGGTGATAGGTCGTCGTCTCATGCGCTTTGTGTGTTTTTGAAAGGGTGAAATGAGAAACATTCCCGACAGTGGAGAGGGAAAAAGAGAGAGAGGCGTGTGTGCGGTGTGTGTGTGTGTGTACGTGGATGGGGATGATACGAACAACATCTCCCTCCTCTCTCCCTCACTCCCCCTGTAAGGACGTTGAAAAGAGTAGAGCTCCCAAAAAAAACGGGAGGGATGAAGTGTTGCTGTTGTTTGCCATTTGAACAAGGAGGAGAGGAGGAAGTACGAGAGAGGGGAGAACCCACAGGTGCAGACCCCCTCTCTCTCTCACTCTATTCCTTCTCCTTCACTGTTACCTTCTCCCTTCACGATTAACGGCGGCGGCGGCGAATCATGGACTTCTTCTTCTTGGCCTGGAAGATGATACCGTCGTGGACCTTCTCGAACCACTTCATGGCCTCTGCCTT